>QVRM01002632.1:0-141027 GCA_003439945.1 Dermanyssus gallinae | reverse complement strand
GGGATTGCAATTGTTGTATGCGCTGAACCGCACCATACTTTTTCAGAACGTAGTTGGGGTAGTTGAGTAATTGTATTTGTTTTCAATAATGTTTTGTTACATACACAACATTTACTTGCATCTCTCTCCGTCATTGCCATCTCTCTCTCTCTCTCTCTTATAAAAAAGATGCAGCCGCCTTTTTTTTTCTTCTTTTTTTAACTTTTTTTGGTTAACTTTTTGTTACATTACACCCATTTATTGTATCCAGTCGTGTAAAGACTACAGGCTCATAGAGTAACAGCGGAGACTATACATGGGGGTGTAGGCGAGTAATAGGCCGCCATAGAGTAACGGCAGAGACTTCCATCAACGTTTGGGATCTAAATACTCTATTTTACTTTGAAATACGAGATCTCTATATTTGACACAGCTCCGCCGCGAATAAATTGTACAGCCACTAGCAAGATGCATGTTTTAGCGAACGAATTAAGCGGAATGGCGACGTTAGGCTTACTTTACGACTCGACGGAGACAAAGGTAGCAACTATACTTAATAATCCGTGAACGTTCTGTTAAGTATGATGACTATGTATGATGATAAGTATGATGATAATATGGTTAGGTATAGTGTGAAACAAGTTTCGGATGACGCCTTATGAGAGCTCGCCCCAAGCCTTCACAAGGTTTTACCTGGTTCAAAAGTTGTTTTTCGTCGGCGTAAATCTTTTGGGCGAGCCAGCTCCACACATTATTGGTGATATAAGATCAGGCTAGACTACAGGCCAGCGTAGGACCTCAAAGTGACGTTGTTTCTTCGGATCCAATTTCCGACCAGCCTGGCGGTGTGAATCGGAGCGTTATCGTATATCGACTTTGTATGATACCCGACAGCAGCCCAGATCACCACCGAACCGCCATCTGAGTGAAGTGTTGACAAATTTGTTCTTTCTTGCGCACATCGTGGAAATAAGTAGTTAAATCCATTCGGCCAATAAAAGTTGAACTTTTTCATCCTAAAACAGCACTCTGTGCCATTCAGTGGTCCTCGACATCGTATCGTGGGTACTCAGTGGTCTATGATATCGCATCGTTAGCGAAGTCAAGACGAGCTTTCAGCGGTCAGCAGACAATCGTGGTTTTGCACATTTCACACGTTCGTTTGCATACCAGCTGCCGCCACAATTTATCTTGCCGAAAGGGCAAATTTCGACGCTTGCTTCAGAAATGCACGCTTGGTTCGTTCTGAAATGGCTTTTAGACGCCCGGAACTCGTTTTTACGGCGTAACTTTCACCTAAATTCACGAAGTTGTTTATTACTTGGGGAAAATGCCCCAGTCGACAAGAAATTTCGCGATTAGAGTGGCCGATATCCCTATGAGTCTTGATTTAGACCTTTTCGTCACTCGTAAGGCGCAAGCCTAAGCCCATCGTTTCAACACTGAAAAAACTTCTGAAAAGATGTCTGCTTTTGTTTCCGTCGAGCCGTAGAATAAGCCTAAACGCCGTTCTTCCGTTTAATTCACTCGCTAAGACATGCATCATGCTAGTGGCGGTATAATTTATTCGCGGTGTAGCTGTGTCAAATATAGAGATGTCGTGTTTCAAAGAAATTCGAGATCCCAAATGTCGATGGAAGTCTCCGCGATTATCCAGTGGTCGACATCGTATCGTGGGCGCTTAGTGGTCCATGAAATCGTATGGTGGGCAAAGTCAAGATGAGCTTTCAGTGCGTTTTTTCTCGTGAGCCAATGTGTCGGCCTGAGGAGGTTTTGCACATTTCACACGTTTGTTTGCATTCTAGACGCCGCCACAATTGCCTTTGCCGAGAGCGCAGAGTTCGACGCTTGCTTTTGAAATGCCATTTAGGGGCCCCGACCTCTCTTTCACGGCATAGTTTTCACCTAAGTTTATGAAGTTGTTCATTACTTGGGGAAAACGCCTCAATTGACAAGACATTTCGCTATTAGAGAGGCCGATGTCTACATAAGAGTTGCTTTGGTGGCTATTGGCTCTATAATGTATTCGCTGTATGGCTGTGTCAAATATAGAGATCTCCAGTTTCAAAGTAATTCTAGACCCCAAATGTCGATGGAAGTCTCCACTGTTACTCTTGAGCTAGCACCCGGCAGCGAGCGTTTCGTGTCTTTCGCAGGGGGCATAGGTCCGATTCTTCCAATCGGTTTCGACCATCCAAGTGGGGTGGCCGGCGGCACGAGGAAGGGTGACACGGCAGTTCCCCACCCCCATACCAGACTCTAATGGTTGCCAAATGCCTCGTTGATGAACCAAACAAAATGACGCCCCCAGGGTACAGAGACGTGAGTTGTAGTTGCAGGGTTGGACGCCTCCTCGTGGCGACCGCTGGTAAACGGAAAGGTTGCCCATGGGGTTCTCCCGTGAGGTTTCGGATCCGGCAAAGAGCCAACCTAAAACACGGGAGTACCTATGACTATTTCCGGCGTTGGTCCACTGGTGCGCGACTTCAGCGCGCTGCGGGGACCTTCACGCGCCAAAATGAAAGTTGGTCAGACGGTTCCAACTCCCAATAGTAACTCTCCCGGGACCACTTAATGGTGGTAAGGGGGGCAAGGCATACGATATCGGTTAGATGGCAACAAATTCTTATTGTCATTCTGTCGTGGCCCATTCCAGGGCTGTTAAGGCTACTGCCAAGATGGGGGAAAATGTGCTGCATATGAAACCCGGGCCGGATGGTTAACGCCCAATGGGTACCGTCTGGGACGCCTGCTGCCTTGGCTTAATAGGCATAATGAGTGCGAGTTAGCCCACGAACGCAGACCGCCTGTCGAGAGGACCATCTGGCTCCGCTGCTGCCCTTCGCAGCGGTCGGGGAACCTCTGCTCTGGAGTGGGTCGAACCTCCTTCGGGGGGCAAGTAATAATCTGGGGTGTAACTCGGAATCGCGAGGTGATCGCGTCTAATCGATAGGGCGGAGTAGTGTGGAGCCTCCATTTCAAACTTCGATAGGGGGGAGGGTGGGGGATCCGCTGGCCTGTCAATTCGGGCTGGCGGGTACTCCCGCGTTATGTCCGCGCGTATTACATCGCGGGCGGCGGGAGTGTAAGTATCTCTCTTTTGCTATTATAGTGCAGCCAATATGGTGTATCATGTGTTGGTCAGTGGTGCAAAGTCCTCCGCATAAACGAAGAGCAAGAGTCATAACAATACCATCAACAGTGTGTGTAAAGAGCGCAGCGCTCTGCCGGATGCTGATTGCCGCCGCCACCGCCTCATCGGAACCGATACCGCCTGCCCAACGGCGAGCCCGACAACAGGCGCAGTAGCGGGAGGAGTGTGACCGCGTTGATGGCTTAATACCCGAACCCATGCTCCTCGCTCTCACTTCGCCCTTATTCAGGTTGTCACCTTCATGGTCACGGTCGTCATTATGATCATCATATACAGACGAACACACACGAACGCACATATTAATAGTTCACACATCGTCAGCCAGCGCCTACCAGCCTCAAACAACCCCCAGAATAAGGACAGGCCTGCCCGATCTAAAGTTCGACTGTGCGGCGGTTCTGTTCGTCTAATGGCGCATTTGCGCGCATATAAGTAGGTAAGTATACGCACGCCGATTTGTTCGTTCGTTCGGCTGCCCGCCCGGATTCCATCCACCCATTAATTGATTCAGACACGTCTTCGAGATTATACATGATGATGGCACAGGCAGGCGTGGCAGACGTGAGATCACCCATTAGGGTCGTAGCTGTTCGCGGTGTGGCTAAGGTTGTTGTTGTTGTCGCTCTTGTTGTTAGTAGCAATGATATTAAATCAAATTATGTATTGACCATAAGCTACATTAAATGCAGTTGCGGTAGCTTTAGTAACGCGCAGTAGCCACAACGTTAGTAGGAGTAGTAGTGGTCCGAGTATGTCGAGTCCGGCGGCGTGGTGCATCCGCCTTTGTCTGGCGACCGGAGGAGAGACATAGGTACGCGGGTTCGAACCCCACCGTTGCACATTTGTATTTATGGGGGTCCGTCTATGAAGCAATGCGAAAAGCAGTTCCGTGGACGTTAAATCTTCGTCGAGGGTCAACCCGAAAATATGTTTGTGGCCCGAGTAATAGCAACAGTACGCGCAGACTGTTCGTTCGCAGCTTTCTTCTTCTTTTTCAAACGCCACGCCTCTGCATCAGCCGAAACCTTGCCAACAATGATGACAACAACAATCATGCCTATGAAACGGCAAAGATGTTGACATCAGTCGCCGTTGCTGCTGTTGCTGCCGTTGTTGCTCTTGCTGCTACTGTTATTGTTCCTGTTATTGTTATTGTTGTTGTCATCGTCGTCTCCGCCACCAAAACCTCCACTACCCCCACAGTGGTTATTGGCGTTCGGTTCGATTATTCAGACCCGATTGGCAGTGGCACAACCTGGCATCTTAAGAATCCTGAAGAACTACGATACAGCAGAGGCGCTCGCTCGCTCGCAACAAAACGTATGCGTTCTGTAGTAGCGCGCCGCCGTTACCACAACCACCGTGACAATCACGGTCTTCTTTAGCATCTTCCTGCATCTATCCATCTACCACGATCACGATCACACTCTTCAGTAGTCTGCACCTTCATCTTCACTACTACCATCACCACCAGCGCCGCCGCCGCCATTCCTCGATCACTGTGTCATCACTTCACCACTATCATCAGCTTCATCACACAATATCACTTCGTTGTCAATCTTCACTCTTCAAGCTGCTGAATTTTCTGCTCCTGCATGCTTCTGACAGACTGCACGGACTGCACGGACTGCACGCTTATCGAAAGGCGATTAGCGACGCCACAACGAAGCTCGTGCTGAACTGATCCAGCGCAACAGCAGCGACACAAGCCGTAGTAGCTAGCATATAGTCGCGTCATCATTCGATCACGATACAGAAGTCGCCTGTATGCATACCTGGCTGGCTGCCTGCACACTCGCCCCCCCTCTACCGCTACAAAAAAAGGCGAATAAGGGGACGACCCTCAATAAGTCACAAATGTCTATCTACCGAGGGCGGGCAGGTGGTTAGACGCGCGGGACGGACAAGCCCCAGCTTGGACTGGACGTACGTAGAGATGAGCTGTAACTAGCAGCAGCAGCATTTGCAGCTCGTGTTGGCTACCCTACCAGCTGCAGCTTGCAGATGAAACCACACTGTCCTACACGACCCCTGAGGGGCACGCTTGTTTGATGGCGAAACGGAGCTGTACCGACAAATTTGCCGTTGTTGAGTGAATGGGGCCTAATTTATTCTGGCTGTGAAAATCACGTCTAACAAAACGTTCGCAGCTGGCAATATGAGTGGCCCTTACCGCGACGTTACTCTAAGATAAGGTTGAGGACCCGCAGAAAGGGTCCGAGGGATTGTTGCCAATGGTCTTTTAAAGATCTTTCGTGTTGATCTTTTCACGGACCGTCAAAAATGAACGACCAAGACAGGCATAACCTAGCGTGCATCTACTAGTGTGCATGAGCGAAAACCAACCTTCCCTACCTCTCTCTGCATATCTCATAACTTGCCCTAGTTGTTCCAAAGCGAACCGTGCGGATAGAACGGAGCTGTGGGGCAAAGTGCCTGGTCCTAACTAATGCGCGCACATAATGCAGTCGAGATATAGCGAACCTGTCCGACGTTTGCAGGTTTGGACCCAGATTGTTAAAAATAGAAATTCATATGATTAATATGTAAACACGAAAAGATTAGTACAAGTTACAAGCTAAATTGACTTGAAACTAGCTTTGAAAAACTCCAAAAGTACACTTAATCTAGTACTAATTCCCACGAATAATAGGTAAGGTGATGATATCCGGATGCCAACTCACGGACGATGGCGAACTCGTCGCTGTTTGCAGCATTCGCTAAGCTGGAGCACTCAATCTATGTTTAGTCTAATGACTTACGTTCTGAATAACTCTAACTAGATGTTGTTAATCTTATATAATATGTTATAAGTAACATGGAATAATCTAGTTGTCTGGACGTACATGCGCTGCATTTCTACGATTGCAGTCTCTCCGACATTCCGACGTAGCGAATGTTGCAGATGATGAAGGAGTGGCTCTTTGTGATAGTTGCTGGTCGGCTGGGCATGGCTTTAGTCAATATTTTCAGCTCGAATAGCAACAAAAAAATACTAGGACAACAATATCGCGACACCCAGATGCGCAAGACACCCGGCACACGGACGGCCGTGCAAAAATCCTCTGTTTAGAAATCTCCGCCCTGGAGCTGCTGGAGGAGCTTGCCTCCACAGAAGCTCGTTGAAACGTTGCTAAAGTGCACCAAAATCATAGCACGACGCAACAACGGCGTAGAATCGGCGGCTTTAACCGTGCGTCATACTGCAAACCTGACGACGCTCCGACTACTCACTCACTACAGATAGTACCAGCTATGCCTATGTGAGTTGGTCCCTTACAAAAACAAGTTACGCTAACGGCATCTCTCTTTTTTTCTCATTCTTTATATCCTCTACCTTTGCTACCCCCAGCTTTTCGTTGTATGCCTCTTCTTCGTTTTTATCATCTTTTTGCTTCTTCATTTATTTGCTCCAATTTGCTCGCAGAAAGATATCGTTGCGTTTAGATCCGCATATTCTGCAGTGAATGCTGCCAATGCTGCCAGCATTCACTGCAGACAACGAAAAAGAGAGAGACGGCCAAAATGATAGGCTAGCTCCTGGGTTGGACTCGCGGCCTTACAACAATCCCCCTTTGGTCCTTCTCCACTCATTTCAACTACCCCCCCCCCCCCCCCCCGCGCTTTGCCGTCCACAGACGTAATCGCCTCTTGATTACGCCAATTCGACGTAACGTTCGACTGATTCCTTCTCTGTGGCTATCTTCCTGTCTGCCCGCCTTTCATGACTGAGTAGCATTGACCGTGCAAGTACGTGTAACATTGCCCCGGTCAGAGGGTCGCCACGATCGCGTACAACCATGGCTATAACGGTTGCCCCCCCCCCCCTCCCCCGTTCTTGCGGTTCTGACAACAACAACGACGACGAGCAGGACGACCGACCAATGACGCTCTTAACAACGCTAGCAACGACAACAACAACAACAATAACAACAAAAAAAGCAGCAATAGCAGCAGCAACAACAACAATAACACCAGAAACAACAACGACAACAACAATAGAAGCAAAGCAGTAGCAACAACAGCAACAACCACGACAATAACAACAACAACGACAACAACAAAAACAGCGACAACGACAACCGGCGAAGTTTGAATATTCCGCCCAGCCGCTTTCTAGGATACTTTATGCATCATCTATGCATACATCTCAGGTGTACAGCGCTGCATCCATAGTGGTCGCTTAAAGCTCGGCAACCCGTTCTTGTGGCACTGAGTCGCGCTGATGCACAAAAGAACTGTACACAGCCCAATTGGGTATAACTATTGTGGCCCCGACATGCTTGCGGTCGCCATTTTCGCCCATCGTTGGCTATGATAGTAGCCTTGCGTCGGCTCCGATATCGTCAGCATTGACTTCAAGAAATCAAGTGTCTTGCCTCCCGCATAGAGGCTTGAGCGGGTCTCTCGGGAAAATCGAAAAACGTTTGTCTTGGATATATTAATTGTCAACTTATACTGTGCGCACCATTGGCTCATTTCATTCAGGTAAAACTGTAGATGTGGTCTTGACTTGGCCATTACGAATAGATCGTCAGCGTAGAATACATGCGGGGCTTTAGCATTCCGAAGTATTTGGCTTAACCCTGTGACATAAAGGATGAATAAAAAAGGGCTTGCCGTGTCGCCTTGTGCTAGCCCAATTGTCTGTTAATTAACTTCTTGCGCAATACAGTGAGGCCCATTTTTAATTGTGACGTAGTTCGCAATAAGAATGCTTCTCATTAGGTTGAACATTTGATGCCAAAATGCTGTCGCATAATTGCCAGGAGGCAGTCTCTAGGTACACGTGACAAAGGACTTCCTTGAGAGCTCGCTCAGTTAAGCGACCTTCCAAGAAGCCATTCTGTTTCGTAGGAATTAGGTCTTCGCATTTGCAGTATAGTCAAGTCACAATTAGTGAGGTTAATATTTTGTAGACTACGCTAGTTAATGCTATCCTGCGGTGGTTCGTTGGGTCTGTGGCGTCGCCTTTGTTTTTGTAAATTGGTTGCAGGTAGCTTCGGCGCCATTGGTGGGAGATGTGCCCTTGTTCTAAGCATGCATGGAACAGCGCTGGTAGCTTTGGTGAAACGTGCGCTATTCCCTGCTTAAGATGTTCGTAGTAAACATCATCAGAACCTGATGATTTTCCGTTCTTCTTCGCTAGTATAGCCATTCGATCCTCCCCTTCCGTAAAGTCTGCCCAGTCAGGGTCTATATGGGGTGCTTGTTCATTGTCAGGCAGTTGTACATCGTGGCTCAGTAGGGTTGTGAAATGAGAGACCCTTTCTTCGTCGTTTATTAGTAGGTTTGCTACAGCAGGTCTCTTCGGTAAGAGGATTCATAGTTTTTGGATGCTTTCTTTTACCTGTTGTGTGCGCTGCGCAGTCTCGTTCTTCTTCCTCTGAATCACTCGTTTATACGTTTTCTTTAGGCCCGCTAGGTTTGCCAGCCCTGATAGGTTCCAATCGTTGCGGCAACAAATGCGCGTTTTGATGGTTTTGCACTCGCAATAGAACCATGGTTTGTATCTCGTCGCAGTGTTCCTCTTATTATAATGCTGCAGATTAAATGGCCTACCAAAGTGAACGTTCGTAAAAATCTGTGTCTACTTCGGTCGGATCTAGGAGTAGATATAAAGCTTGTTCTAGCTTGCTGAGACTTATCTTGCGGGCGAGGGAAATTCGTTTGTCACGGCCAGTTATCTTCGTATGCGCAAGGCTGAAGAGAACCTTACAGTGCTTCCGCTCGGCTGAAATTGTCGTTTTATGGTATTTTATGTAAGCTCCCGGGTCACTGGAGGTACTCATAATTAGGTCTACATCACTTTTTTCATTCCATATATGTAGCGCCGGAATATTTACCTTCTATTTGCAAGCCCATTTCCCTCACAAAAGCTATCGCTCGTGAGTCATCTTTAGCGAGGTTACAATTTATGTCTCCTGCTATGATAGTGTGTTTATAATTGTCTGTGCATAGCATCAGGGACTCTCCTATATCAAGTAAAATGTCTGGCACGTTGCGGTCAGGTGGGCTGTATATACATATTAAACAAAAGTCTCTTATTTCAACAACACGCAGCCTAGCCGTGTGTTTAAGTAATCTAGACCATTCGGTAGTGCGTACAGCGACTGAGACCCCCCATTTCGGTCGTCCTCTACCGGGGACCTTTATAGCTTCACTATAGTAGATCTTGTGTTTGTGTAGTACAATAGCTGCTGTGTTTGTACAAAAAATATATTGGGATATTGTCTTGAGTTCTGCACATTTGGTTGTTAACAAGTGTGTTGTTGTTGCATTCGATTTGAAGTCAATTTGGTGGACTACCCTTGACCAGCATTGCATTCGACTGTTCGGTTCGGGGTCGTTTATTACCTAGTCCTGAAGACGGTGGTTGTGGTGCAGTAAATACTCTGTACTGTACGGTTTTAATTGGCCTCGAAACGGCCTAAACCGTGTACCTTCCGTCTATACAGTTAGGTATAATTAATTAGAAAAAGTGTCCTGATTGACTATAATATGGAAGGTGTTGTAGTATGCTTGGTTAAGCCCAGCAAGCTTTGTTACTTTTACGCCCAAGCTAGTTCCAACGATTCGAGTAACATAATCCTGAATACCTGACTCGTTGTGTGTGAGATCAATATGGCTTACAAACAGTGCTCTTTGCCGTGGTCGCTCAGGTACGTCTTCGTCTTTGACTACCTTTAGATGTGTCATCCTGTTCGTGCCGGTGGTGGTGGCTTTGGTTGTGCGATCTCTCCATCCTTGTGTACGTCTCCTGTCGTCACGTTTCTTTGGCTTCGTTGGTGTACGTCCATGTACGTTCTTCCAATGGACGTCGTCGTAAAAGCCACGACGTCGCGGTGTGTGTGGTTGGCGAAGGGCGATCATCTGTTGGGACGTTTGAGCCTGCGTTCGGCCGATTGGCAGTTGCTGTTGTGTGCTGACGTTACCGTTTGATTTGGTCGTTCTAGATAGCTCGTTAATCCGCTTTTTAAGCGTCGGTATCTCCCAGGGAGAATTGCAAGAATACATGACAGATATCGAATTAGAAACTATCGTTGAGACCTCGACCCAGAAGCAAGACTTGCACGTCTTACGGAACTTCATGGCCTTGTAAAACATCGGCAAGACCAAGGCCATGAAGTTCCGTGAAGCTGGTCGACTCGCGGCGAGCAATAAGCTACGGTTGTACTCCACACCACTGGACGTTGTTGCCTTATCAGTAATATGATAGCTGCACTGTTTGTGAACATGCTTGTCACAGTTCTCGCAGACCGTGCTGTTACTGACTTGTTGAAATTGTCCTCCACAAATGAGATACGGAGGACCAGGATGTACCTCGATATCTCCTCCTTGTAACAGGACGAGTTACCTCACAAGTGCTGTGGCTCGAAGTGTGTGGGCCTTGGTGACACTGCGTGGCGGTACGCTGAGGTAGATAGTCACAACATTCATTGTGTCCTGAGTGTCCTCCTTGTCGCAAAAAGCACTAGTTTTGCTCTGGATGTTTGCCAGAAAGTACACAGTTATAAGAGCAGTCAGAAAATGCGTCCGGGCAGCTGGCGCCATGTTGGAAAACTGATCTCTCTTTATCGATACGGAGTTATTTATTAGTCGCAAGGCGCAGCTATAATGGACGCAGACGTAGCAAGCAGTTGGCGGCTTCACAGGGTGTCAAAGTTTTCGCGCGGCGCTCTTTATGTTACCACGTACCGGTCTATATCCGACAGGGCGCCGGTATTGCTGAACCGAAAGTCCACAATTCCGATGATCGCGTCACGAGGTTTATGTCATTGTACATTGTCCCTCTTGCAATAACGCGACAACATAATTTGCATAGGTAACAAATACTCTCTGGACCATCTTAGAACATCGTGTTTATGCTTTTTGCATCGCTGTAACAACAATCAATTAATCCATGATTTACCGGAACACATCTTTGGAACAAAATGAGTCTGGGGTCAACACCATCATTTTCATTTGCGCGCATTAGCGTACTCGTCGGGTCCAACAGTCAGATGCCAAACACAAAACGTGAAACAGCCCTCGGTACAATAGCTAGCCATCTGGCTAACCTCGAGTGTGTACAATATAAGGCAGAAGACAGTCAAATGTATTCTTCTATAAAACAATGTTTACAAGAGCTTCATGGTACAAAAACGTTACATTTTATCTATCTACCTTATATTCCTGGCAATATTCCTTATCACAGTAGCCAAATGTTTAGAATATATATATGTATGTATATATATATATATATATATATATATATATATATACACAGTCTTCCATAACGGTATGTACTTATTTTAGCGTTTGGTAAAACTCGGCATGAAGATATGTTTTTCCAAATTGAGGGAGGGGGCGTCTTGTTTAGGAGTGAGGATTTATATAAGAAGGTTCTGCCTCTTCTCCTTCATAGTTGTGCAAAATTTTGTTTGCGGTAGAACCGGCACATGAAAAAACGAGCATACCGGCGTGTTCGACGGGAAATTCTGCATAATGGGGCAAGCTTACAAAAGGCGAATAGCCAGGTTATGGAAAGCCATACAAATCTATATGTTATTGTGTCTCACGTTGAAGCTTAAGTAACTAAGCTGTTACGACAGCCATAGTTGTTATGTTTTACGTTGAAGCTTTCACTTCAGAACCGTCAAATATTACCAATACGTTTTCGCCCCCTCCTTCCAAATAATTATTTCTTTTCTCTAGTAAACATCAAAATAAGTACCTAACTTTCTCATACATTGTATGCAAACATGTAGGCCTTCGCATTGGATGTGGCTGTGGAAAAAGCTTAGTTACTCGGCAACTACGTAACGCAGCATCTTCACTTTGAAAAATGATGGGCAATAAATTTGCTCCAACGTAAGACATAACAACATATCGACTTTTTATGACTTTCCTTAACCTGGCTATTTGCTAGCTTGCGTCTGGTGTCATTCTGGATTATGCAGGATTTTCTGCCGAACACACCGGAGTGATCGATTCCTTCATGTATTGACTGATTCTACCGCAGGCGTAGATTTTGTTCAACTATGCACGAGAAAAAAGGCAGAACACTTTCTTTTATACATTTCATCCTCGCTTCTAAACAAGACGTTTCGGCCCCCTCTTTCCATTGGAAAAACATATTTTCTTGTATATATATATATATATATATATATATATATATATATATATATATATATATATATATATATATATATATATATATATATATATATATATATATATATATATATATATATATATATATATATATATATATATATATATCGTAACAGCAACCGCAGCAGCATTATTGTCATTACTGCCGGGGTTCCCCAAGGATCTGTACGGGGGCCAACCCTGTAGAATATAACCTACGATGGAGTACTCAGACTACCGCATCCCCCGAAAGTCTTTTCCATCGCCTACGCAGACAGTTTTGCACTGCTCGTTACCGCCAGTGACCAAGATCTGCTCGAAGGAACAGCCAACGGAGCCTTCGCTATGCAGCAAGGACTAGAGGAGCCACCTATTCTCGGCGTACATAGCACGAGCTTCCACAGTAGCCGTACAGGTACTCTCCAGACAAATTCCCTGGGACCTAAGGGTTAAAGAACTGGCATCAAAAAATCCTTTAATAAACGGCCTGACAAAGGGAACACTAATCAGCAGAACTGACACCCTAAGAAAACGAAGCCAGCAATGGAAAGCAATCCAGCCGGGCCGTTCCGGATATTGGACAAGATCAATACTTCCTGACCTTAGAAAAACCCACTCGTGCATTTGTTAACAGGGCATGGTGGCTGTTTTTAGCGCTACCTACACCAAATTGGTAAAACTGACTCCCCTGTATGCCGTATGTGCAACTCGGAGGAGGCGGACGATGTAAGGCACTGCTATGAACGGTGCGCCTTCTTCGACACTGGGCGAGAGCTACTACGACTGCAGAACTCCCTAACACGCCAAGCCCTCGTATAGGCGCTCCTTAAAGATCACAGATCCTAGATTATGGTAAAAAGATTCGCAAAAAGTATCTCCGAGGCGAAGATAACCGCCGCATAAAGACGAGCAGCCTAATCGGTAATCGTCGTCGTAAAACAAACAATTATATATATATATATATATATATATATATACAGAACAGTCGGATAGAATATCCATATGATGCATGCAGCTGCTTGCAAGCCCCGCAAATGTACGTAAACGGCGCAGTCATTATGGAACGCCTACGATTGCACAGGTCCTGCCGACGATGGTTTACTTCAAACCATACGCTGCTGGCAGATGCTTGTCCTGTTAAAAATTAAGACAAGAAGCTCACAACATACAATGCCTTCCCAGCCGCACGAGATTTAGTACTCGGAGTGTTTTTCTTCACGTATAGGCTTATGATAAAGGCCTATTATTGGGGCCGGTATTGGGGCCTTGATCATATCTTGTTGAGTTTCGTTGTTATAGGAGATCTATTTTCATAATTAATAATAATGTAAAAATTATGCTCTTTTTGTTTTGAAACAGAACAGTGCAGGTGTTTAAGCGGCTTATCGTAGTTTTGGTGAGTCTACGCGGCATTCTCAGATAGGCGTTTTTACACCCAGGTATCTCATTTAGGTTAATGTTTTCGCCGGACATCGTAAACCTTAAAGGGCCGCATTTCTTTTTCCCGATGACGATCGCCTCTATTTTGGGGGGTGATTTTGTTAGGCCGGCGCCTCTCATCTATCTATCGATATCCGCCAGCATAATATTGACGTATGTTCCCAGCTCCATCTTGATCCTGGCTCGGACCGTCACAGCAAAATCATCCGCTTAGGCAAGTACTTCTCAGGGATACTGTTGAACGCATTTTTCACTGAACTGACATACACCGTGCATGCAATCTTGTCGATTTTCGAATATCTATTCTAATTTATAAGACGACACGCTTACCGCACACTGGAAGTACAACTCATTTGTCACATCAAAGCCTCCATTACGAGTCGATCGAATCATCGCATTTCGGCATATATATTTCACAACGGATCAAAGTTTCCGATCCGTAAACAGCACACATCTTTAGACACGGTAGCATTCAGTCCAAAAAACAACTTTTACACAAGTAGGCCTTTATCAATGTAAGTCTTCTTTTTTCTCATTAAAAAACACGGTGCTTTTGTGCCGGCATACTGTTAGTCAAAATAGAGTCGGTAAATAACGCTCTACGACAATAGCAGAAGACTTTTGTTGTCAACATACGCTTGCCTAAATCGGGATCCGCTAAACAAAATAACTTTCTTACTGACACAACGCATATATTTGTAATATTAAAAAAAAAAAAAAAAATATATATATATATATATATATATATAAATAAATGATATTTAAAATATTTTACAATTATAAATTTGCTCATGTATAGCGTTCTTGTTGCACGCATTTGTATGCCAGGAAGACATGACTGTAAACATTGGTTATCGGGAGCACTGAAAATGATGCCGCCAGCCCGTGACATGCGTGCAAGGTCATCATAATACATTTATAACTAACTATTGAACACATAATTGGCAATATTCCCTATGGCTTAATAATACTCGCAAATAACTAGCGAATAGGGTTGATTACTTATTGATTATTTAGATGTACTTATGTGCAAGACAATATCTGACCTATATAGTTTGAGCAGTACAAGGTCTGACTTCACCACTGGCCGATTTGGCAGGATTTGATGAACCCCATGTAGTGTGGCTTAATTTATGGCACGCATATTTCAGCGTAAAGCCATGCATATTTCAGCGTTAAATGGTCTACATGTGAATGTATTGTTAGGAGTATCTGAAATAAGTCAATTCCCAAGATGTGTTAAGCTTTATTTGAAAATTATGCATCTATAAGCTAACATTGGCTGAAGATAGATAATTGCAACAGCTGCGGGTTTCTAAAGAGAATTGACAGTCGTAGTTATAAATTACCTTTCTTTACACTTTAGCAAAATATAAAACGCAATAAAGTGTTTTAAACTTCCCAGAATTTCCCAGTCTTCTTTGCGTAACGGAATCCTCAAATCTAAGCTCATCTATCTACTTCAGCTCTTCGTCTCTCGAAATCATTACGGTCGTTGTTCTGGGAATTTGCCTGTCGCGGAAAATAGCTTCTTCAAACTTGAGTCGTGATGGCCACTTTGTAGCTAATACAGGTCTTCTCGCATTCCAGAACGCAGTCACAACTAGATAAGACCTGAACAAACCAGTTAGGCGAAATATACAAGCATTTTTTTGTGTAGACAGATACGGTTAAAAAATAGAAACGTGGCTTACGTTTACTCACAAACATAGCAGAGCAAGATTCGGGCTAAGACTTACATAGAGTATCTCTGTTCTTCTACAAAGTGGTCGTTGTTATTGTTGTACGTAGGAATAAGGTTTGCAATAAATATGACTCATCCAGTAGCAGAAATATGTGACTGATTTTAACCATTTCTCCCTTGGTTTGCCCGGCATGGCAATGGTCGCCAACAATGGTCGCTAGCAATGTGCTGTTCTTAAATCTGAAATCTAACTTGAAAGGTTCTGTTTTAGATTTGGTTTCAGGTATTCAGCATGATAATCAGTTCTAAAAGGGGCTTTCGACTAGGCTTTTTGAAAAGTGTATGATCGATAAAATAAATGTATACGCTTTGGAAGGATGCATATTGAACAGTCAAACAGAAACTTTGTTCCCTCATTATTCATCACGAGATGAGCTCGCCCATCTGCTTTTACCTGGCCCATGAAGTGACTTAGAGAATTAAACTGCTGTTCTCTGCAATTCAACGGAGCCTCTACAGGTTTACGTGCATTGATTCAAACTGCCATTATCCTAGCTGCAATTTTAGACAAGACCACGTAAGAAGAGGTGTTGTCCAAAATAATGCCGAATTGCAGTAATTGGAAGCCCTGCAAAACAGTCGTGCTAAAAGTGTAATTCCAATAGTATTATTACTAGATGCTACATGATCAAAGCGCTTTGCCAACCAATGGTGTGAACTATTTTTGTTCGTGGCGGACTTTCCGTCAGATACCCATTATTGTCGCTCTTATGGACCCGGTGCGAGCGGTATATCCTCAAGGTTCCTTGCAACGTTAAAACGGTAAGATCCATAAGATTCCTCTTCGTAACGCCGAGCCCCAAGAGCGTCCTCGCAGATTCGGAGTATCATACACCACTCATAGAAATAGTGATGGATCCGAATCTACGAGGTTTTTGCGGGTTGGGAAGCGCCGCTCTTAGGAACTCGACGTCATATTTGGTGATCTTGTCCTGCCGCGCTTTTGCCAGGTTCCGGTTTGGGAGTCTCGTGCTGATCGTTGCCGCGAACGGACGTCCGCTCCGCGACGCTTTTGGTCTACTAGACTTTGCTGTTATCGCGACATCTGTGCTAGGTGATGTGATCTGTGCGTTTTAACACTCGTGATGTGAACTGTGCGCTTTGACACCCGAGGCGTGATCTGTGCGCTTTGACACTCGTAGTGTGATCTGTGCGATTTGACACCCGCGTCTCGTGCGCAGAGCCCGCGGAGCGACGCGGATGCGTGCCCGCATCTCGTAACCGCTGTGAGCTAAGTGTCGATCTGTAGTTCCATTTGTGGCCACCAGGGCGGCGCCACTGCCGGCCTTGTCCGCCTACGCGGTGAGACGCAGGCCAGACAGACGCGGCAACGCTGCTACTGTTTCTTTCTCAGTAACTCTGATAGCGAATGGCTATAGATATCGCCTTGCCGTTTCGCCACTACTAAAAGAGAGATATACTTACACTCCCGCCATTTTCCGCGCTTTAATACGAGCGCCACTATGACAGGAGTGCCCCCCGCGCCCGAATTGACAGGCCGGAAGACCCCCCACACTTTCCCCCTATCGGGGTTCCGCATGGAAGTACCACACTACTACACCGTACCGGTTAGAACTCTTAACCTTGCCGTTTCGCCACCATAAGAGACTTGCCCAAACGTAGCATAATTTAAGGCGTTCGCGAGAATACCTGCTGCGTTTTTCGAGATATCTGGGGCAAAAAGGGGTACAATGTCCGTACAACCGTCGTCGAGCCAGACGAGGCCGCTCCCTGATCCTCCGGTGCCTACCAGCGAGGACATAGGGGGCGACCTCAACGCTCCCGTAGCGGAGCTAAACCATCCCGCCATAAACGTCGACGATGTAGAATCTTCGACGGAGATGGATCACTCGTGCGTCGAGCCTCTCGGCATTCGAAAACGTCCATCGGATACCACGATGGGAATCCATTCTGACAAGAAACGCGTTTCTGACGTCGTCGAACAACACACCGTGACACCCAATACGACATTCGCAACCGGGATGACGGATTGCGCAGAGGCTAATCTCAAACAAGGCTTTGACGCGGAGGCAGCATACGGCTGGGCGTTAACGATCCTTAAAGGTCATGTCAGGACAGTGGTAGAGTCCTGCAAGTTAAGAAACACCAGAATTGAGCTAAAAGAGATATCAGAGAAGCTGGACCTGGATCTCCACAGGGTGCCGTTGTTGTTGTTGTTGCTGTTGTTGTTGCCGTTGCTGTTGTTGTTGTTGCTGCCGCTGTTGTTGTTGCCGTTATTGTTATTGCTGTTGTTGTTGCGGTTGTTGCTGTTGCCGTTGTTGTTTTTGTTGTTGCCGCTGTTGTTGTTGCCGTTATTGTTATTGCTGTTGTTGTTGCGGTTGTTGCTGTTGCCGTTGTTGTTTTTGTTGTTGCCGTTGTTGTTGTTGTTGTTGTTATTGTTGTTGTTGTTGTTGCTGTTGTTGCCGTTGTTGGCGTTATTGCTGTTGTTGCCGTTGCTGTTGTTGTTGTTTCTGTTGTTGCTGCCGCTGTTGTTGCCGTTGTTGTTGTCGTTATTGTTATTGCCGTTGTTGTTGTTGTTGTTGTTGTTGTTGCTGTTGTTGTTGCCGTTGTTGGCGTTATTGCTGTTGTTGTTGTTGTTGTTGTTGTTGCCGTTGCTGTTGTTGCTGCTGCTGCCGCTGTTGTTGTTGCCGTTGTTGTTGTTGCTGCCGCTGTTGTTGTTGCCGTTGTTGTTGCTGCTGTTGTTGCCGTTGCTGTTCTCGTCGTTATGGTTCTCGTCGTCGTCGTCCCAATCGTTCAAGCAAATTTCAGTCTGACGCCACACACCCTACAAACATAACGGAACAAAGCAAATAGTAACTAGTACCACGCCGCATCTTCAAAAGAATGCAATGGACTGGAAACGTATGCGCTAGTAAGAACGCTTGTTTTTTCTGTTTTCTGTTTCTCAGCTGTTTGCGACGCCAACTTGTTTTTGTCGAGGTGGTCAATGCATGCCCTACGGCACCACGATGTGTAGAACTTGCGAGACCACTGGCATTTCTGGCATAGACATAGAGAATTAAAACCTGTTTGTTAAGGAGGTTGTTTTTATTTCTAGACCATCTTCCGTCCCCTGCGGGCTTGGCACTCACCGTGAAGTATATCTTCAATGGTTTATCATCTATCATTCTTCTCAATGAGCATCGCTCAAAGAAAATTCGATCAACAATAGAGATCGAACCGGCGACACCCCGGTCGATGACATGACCATGACTAGCACACTAGTCCTCGAGACCACGCCGCCACATTCTGGCATTCGATACGGACATTCATTTCTTGCTATGTGTGCTCCGGCACTTGATATGCTAAATCTACGACTAGTGAATTGTCCGCTGGCTGACTGATAGCAGCGACCGACGTTTTTATAAGCGGAGCGACTTTCCGGATGCAACGCGATCGATTCCGGTCAAAATTGCATGCGTCCTAAAAAAACAGAAACGAATTCCTTAGCAGGCAGCTCTGTCTCGAAATACGTCATTGTGTATTGTGTTTAGCCACTGTGGGATAGATAGATCGACCGACAAGTGAAAGTGGACGGAATCTGACTTGTGTGTACGGCGCCTTAACGGCAGTGATTATATCAGGAGGACACACAGACACACGCACACATTGTTGCACGTATTGTTGTTACGCTCGCAGTTCGTATTCGACGATTGTTTAAGTACAGCACACGCTTTGAAGTGGTCCGGTATTACATTACACAGCTAAAATAACTGCCAATAAATGGGTAGAAGAACGCAGCCGGCGTTTCGTAACCACTCATAGCTGCCAAACACAAGCTATGCTACACATAGTAGCTCTGGTCCCTACGTGTACCATTACTAGGTAGTCAGCTCCAAATGCGTCAATTCCTATTAAATTATTAATTCTAACAGTTATTTCGTTGGTCGTGAGATCACAAGAAGAGACACATATTTATAGCGCTCTCCTTATATATATATATATATATATATATATATACATACATATAAATATTTATATATATAGAGAGAGAGATTATTGTGATGCTTTATTAATCATTTACAATACATTTGCACACTCGGCAGTGCTCGCCTTAATAAAAATGGTGGTAAAAAGATGTCACGTGAAGTTAAGAGTCAGTTGTCCGTGTCCTTGCTTGATGGTAGCCCCCGCTCTTATGGACCCGGTGCGAGCGGTATATCCTCAAGGTTCCTTGCAACGTTAAAACGGTAAGATCCATAAGATTCCTCTTCGTAACGCCGAGCCCCAAGAGCGTCCTCGCAGATTCGGAGTATCATACGCCACTCATAGAAATAGTGATGGATCCGAATCTGCGAGGTTTTTGCGGGTCGGGGAGCGCCGCTCTTAGGAACTCGACGTCATATTTGGTGATCTTGTCTTGCCGTGCTTTTGCCAGGTCCCGGTTCGGGCCGCAAACCTCGGCATCTAAAACCCAGACCTCGGTAGGTGTTGTTATTACGAGGTCGGACTTTAGACCCGGTGCGCCCGTTCGACGGAATACTCGCTCACGAACCACCTCATGACCCCTTTCGCGGAGAAGACGCGCCACGCGATCACAGACGTCGTCAGGTCTCTTTATGGTTTGTTTGTGTGTTGCATCGCACATCTGAGCGACATGAGCCAACGTCTCAGGCGCATGACACCCGTGCCTACAACGTTTGTTGTAGCCCGGGCGTCCCCTGGCCAATCTGGCACGCGTTGGTAGTGCGTTGATCCTGAGCTTTAGTAAGTTTAAATACTCCTTACCAGATAGGTGGGGCATACTCTTAATCCAATAGTGTACAAAGGACGTTTCGTGTGCTTTTTTAAAATGTGCCCCATCGAACGTGTTGTGTAGTTGTTAAAACCAATCATCGGTCTCTTGTGTAGCGGTCTCAATGGAGGTTCCCAAGCGCTCGCAAAGAAACACCAGTTTAGTATTATTTTTTTTTTCTGATTTTGTGCTTTAGTTAATCACATTTAGCAATACAACGCCCAGTGCGCGCAAGACGGTCAAGCTCGAGCCACACTTGCAGCTTACCGGTTTAGTTGGTTCTAACATCCGATAATGCACTGTGTGGCACATTGCGGACAGAATAGCAGACGGCTGAGTGCTATCCTACAATGAACCAGGCTGAAGTGAAGAAACATGTACGAGGTGTGTTCAAAACGTATCGCGACTTTTGAATTTTCGCGGGTTACGTATATTTGAATTTCGATTTTTTGTGGCGTTATGTTGGTACTCATGTCTCTCACTTATGCCGACAAGCTCGGCCATTTTGAATGTTCACTTAATTGTTGACAGCTGCTTTGCTTGCACGTGTTTTGGATCGTCTTCGATTTTTACCTATTCAAAAAAATGGATCAAAGAACCTGTATCAAATTTTGTGTGAAAAACGAAATTAAGTGCGCGGATGCATTCCGAATGTTGACTGTGGCATACGGAGAAGCTACCTTGGACCGAAGCAACGTTTATCGGTGGTACAAAATGTTCTCAGAAGGCCGAGAAGATGTGAACGACGAAGAGCGTGCCGGACGCCCGAGCACTTCAACAACAGACGAACAAATTAATGAAGTGGAGAAAATGGTATTGGCCAATCGTCGAATCACCGTTAGAGAAGTTGCTGAGGACCTAAACATATCGATTGGCTCGTGCCATTCGATTTTTATCAATGATTTGGGCATGAGACGGGTCGCCGCGAAATTCGTACCAAAATTGCTCAATTGCGACCAAAAACAGCATCGCATGAACATTGCTAATGAGATGTTGGACTCTGTCCGCGACGACCCAAATTTGCTCCAGAGGGTCATAACTGGTGACGAATCGTGGGTTTATGGTTATGACGTGGAAACCAAAGCTCAATCATCTCAATGGAAGCTGCCGCACGAACCAAGACCGAAAAAAGCGCGCCAAGTTCGGTCGAATGTGAAAGTTTTGCTGACAGTTTTCTTCGATTGCAGGGGCGTGGTGCATCATGAGTTCTTGCCACAGGGTAGAACGGTCAATAAGGAATATTACCTGCAAGTTATGCGCAATTTGCTCGAAGCAATCCGCCAGAAACGCCCGGATTTGTGGAAGAACAAAAATTGGCTTTTGCACCACGATAACGCCCCTGCTCACACATCGTTGCTTGTGCGCGAGTTTTTGGCCAAAAACAACACACTAATGATGCCGCAGCCACCGTATTCCCCAGATCTGGCCCCCTGTGACTTTTTCTTGTTCCCTAAACTGAAGAGGCCCATGAAAGGACGACGTTACGCTACGCTTGACGAGATAAAGACGGCATCGAAGGAGGAGCTGAACAAGATAAAAAAAAAATGGTTTTTTGAAGTGCTTCGAAGATTGGAAAAACCGTTGGCACAAGTGTATAATATCTCATGGGGATTACTTTGAAGGGGACAAAATAGATATTCATGAATAAATGAATAATTTTTGAAAAAACACAAAAGTCGCGATACGTTTTGAACACACTATGTATAAGCGCAGCAAACAACGTTTTACACAAAATAAGCCTCTAATTTATTAAACGGAATTTTTTGAAAAGTAGATTACCGGTCCGATGGAGACAGCTGCGGCGTGCGTCCGTATTATATATATATATATATATATGATTGAGATAGCTCCATACTTCGAAAGATAATCTGAACAGAACGAACAGCTACATAGCATACATTAATTGCCATATCGCTGGCTGATTTCCGGACCTTCCGGAAACTGCTACACGAGGGTGCAAACCTCTGCATGCACACGGGAATGGCATACTGTGTGGCGAATAATCACACTCAAATGCAAATTGATTTCCATCTGTAGGCGTAGCGTAAAAAGTGTAAGCCAAAGTATAAGTTATCAGCATAATCGAGAACCTAGCACGAAACGTTAGTCGCCGCTGCTGTCCGGTGAAAAATGCCTAAAATCAATTGTTTTGCTTGATGGGTTCGGGCGTCAATAGCTTGGCAGGAGACCCGCGCTCTACGGGCAGCAAAACAGGCAATCGTAAAGCTTTACCAGCTTGTTTTTCGCTTCCTGCACTGTTGCCGATATTGTTGGAAACATACGGCAAACGCATTGTCGATTACTATTGCTTGTTACTATTGTTGACAGGTTTGTATTAGTGTTCTTATTGGTGTTGTTACTGTTGCTAGTGGTTTTGCTGCTGCTGCTTATGTTAATGTGGGTATTGTCTTTTGTTTTCGGTTTTGCTGTCCCTGTTGATACCATTGTATCGTTGTTACCTAAATCCTAATTGTTGTTGTGGTCGTTGTCGTCGTCGTCGTTGTTGTTGTAGCCGCTCTTGCCTCCGTGTTGTGTAAGAATATTCAGCGAGCGCATGCCGTAATGCAATGTGCGATCCCCAGAGAGAATTTCGCCATTTGGTCAGTCAATCGACGTTAATGCATATCGTCTGCATATGCTAGAGAATCGTACCGCCCAGTGATGTAAATGCCCGCTGCGTACAACTACAACAATAACAACAGCACAAGACAGCACACCTATACGGTTTACAAGACCATGATTGGCCGATGTCGGCGAAGTGTGTCGTCGTTGAAATCAACACCAATATTGCTTTATTTCTCACTCGCTCACTAAGCGGCCGTGCTATGCGAGTCGCCGTTGGTATATTATTCATTTCTATACACGAATGCCAGCGAACAGTGTTATGCATTAAGCAGTATTTATGCAGAGTTGATTGCCTAAGTATATATATTTTGTTTTCTTTTTTTTTATAGTTTACATATAGGGGCCGGAAAGAAAAATGCGTAATGCACACCTAGTGTTTGCGTAGTGTGACAAACGAGTTTAGGCGAGCACTGCCGAGTGTGCAAACGTATTGTAAATGATTAATAAATCATCACAATATTTTCTATATATATATATACGTAGGTTGGAGGTTTACCAGGTTTTTGTAAGAAGTTATAACTTTGTCACACTACGGAGAGAACTAAGTGTGCATTACGCACTTTTCTTTCCGACCCCTAAGTTAAAGGTATATATATAGCTATCAACAGAAATACTGCTCACTGGGGCGCATAACACTGTATACTGGTATTAGTGGTTAGTAATTAATAATATTACCGCGACTCGCATAGCTGGATATTAGATCCACGGTCCAGCGGTCTATAGGATACATTTGAAGACCACAAAACGAAAGAAAACAGCTTGATTTATTTATTGGGCGCCAAAGCAAGCCCCGAGATCCAAAAACACGGCTCGCCATGGGTTCCTCTCCATTGCGAGGCCTCATTTGGCGTTGCGTCAAGAGGGGCCGTCTTAAAAGTCCTCAAACTTGTCCTTAAACGTCCTGGAGCCCATGGAAGTTTTTCCTTTTCTACCAGCGTTTGCAAAACATAATAGAGTCATTATTAATGGTCCTCGGTGCTTCTTCTTTCTGTGACAGGAGCGTAGAAAGAGAATATCTCCTTCCTCTCTGATTGAGCCCGTAGAGATACGTAGACAGCTTGGATATCTGTGAAACTGGTCCGTTTTAAGTACAAGTTTCTGGCCAAGTAATACAAACCTGCCAACGAGCTTCAGCCGTTTGATCCAGTCAAATCTAACTATAACTCCTCACATTTATTTCAGAGATATTCAAATAAGATCTTGAACGCACAATCGACAGACGCACTCGGTGTTCCCCTCCTCGTGGAAGTTCGTATTCGAACAGTCCAGGTGATGATAGCCATGAACTATATCTCTGAAATATATTCAGGTCTCCAAGCTCTTGTCGGACTCGTTCAATTTTATTTCCCAATTCCGAGATCTGACCAAAACTGAAGCGACGGGATTCAGAGGTAAAAGCCGCTTCGACCCCTAGAATAATCTATATCTGGCAAGCGGGCCCCTTGACAAAATTCACATTTGTCTATATTTGTGATATGTATATATTTCAAGTTTCAAGTTTTTCAAGTTTCAAACGTGGTTTATTCAACGAAACTGCATTCTGCAATGCTTAAGTTCTTGGTAAATAAAAATGTTTACAAAATAAATCAAACACCGAGACAAAAGTCACGCTCGACAATATTTCAAAGAATGCTTTCAATAAGCGCAATTACACAATACATAATCACAATTAGCATCATCACAAGGATTTCTATACAGCGTTTGTTAGAATGTACAGCAATAGGTGAGGCAGCACGCGCTCACATTTACGCGCGAGACTCACACAGCATCTATATAGTACACAACGACATCAGGTAAAACACTGAAAAATTAAAGACAAATTTAATTTGGGAAGGTGATCCTTTATAAAAAGCACTAAAAACCCCGATTTAGGATATAACTAGATCACCGGCCTGATTCAGACTGTGACATTAAAAGCCATTTTTTACTTCGCGAGCAAAGAGGTGCTTCGATGTGAGGCATCTCATATTTTTAGATATCCAAGTCCAAGTTTTGGGCAGACGGCATGCAAGTGAGGGTTGACTAGACTTCAAGGATACTGAGCGCACTGCGAAAGTTGTTGTACGCCTAGCTGATGTTCGATTTGGGGTAGGAATTAGTGGAAACGCAATCTCCGCTAGTACAGTACCTCGCAAAATTTGATATGCTAGCATAGACGCCCGCAGCGTGCAAATTTTTTCGACCGTGAGTAGGTTATATCGAGTAAATAAATCATAGACCGAATTTCTTCGTCTCCTAGAAAAAATGGCTTTAAGTGCATCATTCGTATTACTCTGACTCTCCGGAGAATTTCGTCATATCCACCACTCCAGAGAACGATATCATAGCATAGCACCGGTAAGAACATGGTACACCTTGTACACCAGAAGTAAGCCCTCTGTGGGGACCCCAATCAATTTCATTCTGCGCAGCGCCGATATCACGGCATAGCACTTGGGTGCATTGTGTATATTCTATGTGGGGATGCCACTTAATATTTTGCTAGAGAACAAGCCCCAGGCATCTGGCTGTCTGTGAGAGCTCAATGTTTCGTAGCTCCCGTAGTCGGTTGTTAGGCAATGTCTGATGCCTCGGCGATGAGCAAAAACTACAAAATTCGTTTTTTCGGCATTGACATTTAAACCAAAAGTATTATGTGTTATTAAGTATTAAATGTCGATTGTATTGTCAACATTTAGGAGAGACTGGTGCAAATCTGGATCAAAATTTCGATTATTAACTACTTAGATTAGCGTTGTGTCATCAGCAAAAGCTATAGTAGAACCAAGATTTAGCCTTTGAATTCTTAATAGGATAAAATTCAGAAGGATAAGAAACATAAAAGGCCCGAGAAACGAACCGTGAGAGGTACCTATACTAATCTGTTTCCACGAGGATTCTATTTGCCCAGCTCGAATCACTTGCCTACGTCCTGGGAGATATGACCTAAGCCAGGCAACAGCCGGCACGGAGCAGCCGAGTTGAGCGAGCATCTTGAATAGTAAGGAATGGTCAAGATAAAAGCAGTACAAGTAAAAGCGGCCGACACGTCAAGGAAGACCGCATGACAATTTTTTTTTGCCTCCACCGAATTAGACACTCGCTGCCATAAGTGGGCCAGCGCTAGGTCAGTCGACCTACCCCTGCGAAAGCCAAACTGGTTGGGTGATAGGAAATTAATCGACTCCTAAGTGTCGATATAGCCTGAACAACACCAACTTTTCAATGACATTTGAGACAGTTAACGACAGATATCGGCCTGTAATTTGCTGTGCGGTTTCGTTTACTCTTTTTCTTGAGTAAAGGTAATAGCGCCGTATCCTTCAACAGTGTTGGGAAGTTTCCATACACAAACGAGCGATTTATATTGGAAGTCAGAGGCCTTGCAATCGGAAGCTTCAATTATTTTGCAGGCACACCAGTGACACCTAGGCTCCAGTTTGCCTTGAGACTGGAGAGGACACCAATAACCTCGGAAACAGAGACGGGAGAGAATGAAAATACATTGTTTCTTTTCCAGACCTCATCAAGTAAGGTTTGCAGAGCTCTGTTTTTTTCGAGATGAGCGGCCGTAGTATTACCTAACGTGACGGCTCAGCGCATCTGCAACTTTTACTAGAGATTCCAAAGTTTTATCATCGCCAGCTGTTAACGCGGACGGTAGGTCCACTGCGTCACGTCGCCTGCCACAGGGCCGTTGATGAATTTCCAGAGTTTAGCGGGATCGTCACGCAAGAATTCGAAACGATTTCGATAGAATGCTGTCCTCGCAGCGCGATATATATACATATATATGTATTTATATATATATATATATATATATATATATATATATATATATATATATATATATATATATATATATATATATATATATATATATATATATACATATATATATATATAGATACAAGCTTATTTCACCAGAAATTGGTAGATATATATAGTTCATTAGTCAGCTCTGCTCTTTGGAGCCAAAGAAACGACCGAGCCTGGACGAGATATATATATATATATATATGTATATCTATCTATATGGAGTGTTACAATTGTAACACTCCAAAGTGCTAATATATATATATATATATATATATATATATATATACGTATATATAGATAGATATACATATATATATATATATATATATATATATGTATATATATATATATATATGTATATCTATCTATATATACTTATATATATATATATATATATTAGCACTTTGGAGTGTTACAATTGTCTCCGCATAAACGTGTACTCACGGGTTCTCTAACCCAGGATTAGCCCAGTTCAACAATGTGCCCCGAACAGATGCTGCGTTTCCTCGTTGAATGTCGAGTGACAGCCTCTGACGCAAAAATTCCGATGCCCTCGAGTCTCCCGTGGAAAGGTTAAGGCATCTGCCTACGCGCTGAATCAAATTCAGTGTAAGCGGGCCTGGTCCTCCCATTGTTTCAAACGCCAATGGATAAAATTGGTGCGGATAACCAACGTCAGAGTATTTTCTACATTTGTTAGCTTCTGCTAACCTGGACGCATGGCCTGCCTGGTCCGCTCCTGCACCGACCATCGAAGGGGCTATATATATATATATATATATATATATATATGTATATTAGAATACGCGCTTTATTTACATAAAGGATAAGAATTTGTTTTAGCATCAAATGACCAGTTCCCTCACGGGTGTGCGTCAGTTGTATGTCCTGGTAACTCTCCAGGGGAACAGCGACATAACAATCTCTTTTCGAGCTATGCATTTGGGCTCGTATCTCACTTGAGATCTTGTTGTCGTTGGTATGCAATTAAAAAGAAGCTGCAAAACTCCTCACTGGAGAACACGTAGTTAGCAAATTTACAGTCTAATTCATTAAAAGTGTCTATGATATCTTTAACAACAATTTGCGTCGGTGGGACGTCACAGCGATAAGAAACTCGGCGTGTGAATTTCTTGATCACACCTCTCAGTAGTCGTCTATCTTTCTCGTTCATGGGGTACCACACTTGAGAGGCATACGTCATGATTGGTTTTACATAAGTATCAAATAATTTTATATACAGTTCTGGACTTTTAACAATGAAGGATCTGAGGATCCAGTTGCATCTTTTCGTCGCCTTAAGCGCGACTTGTCGACACTGCTCTGAAAATTTCATGTCAGGTGTCATGATTATACCTAAGTCCCTCATAGCAGTTACATTTTCGAGTGAAACATTGTTGATTTTATATACAAAGTGATTATTTCTTCTTCCAAAGTGCATTACTTTACACTTCGGGATCGACAGTTTCAAGTCTAATTTCTGCGTCCATTCATAAAAATTGTCTATGCATCTCTGCATGCGTTCACAGTCTGATGTAGAATTGGCGCGTGCATATATTTTTACGTCATCTGCATATACTTTCGTCGATACCTCATCGGGTATTATAGATAAAATTGAGTTTGTATATAAAATGTAGCATAAGCAGCCAAGAACTGTTCCTGCGGACAGCCTGAGGTGACCTTAGCGGGAGTTGAGAAACAGTCGTTCACCTTTACAAAAAAGCTTCTATCAGTCAGAAAGCTTTTTATCCAACGTAGAATTTTTGGTCCTACGCCGTGTCGGAATATACAGTCCAACAGTTTAGTGTGTGTGGTGGATTCGAAAGCTGACTTAAAGTCAAAATACAGCACGTCGAAGGAGTCTCCTTGATTCATCATTTCTCCGAAGTCTTGCTCACACATCAATAGCTGTAGAACAGTGGACCTTCCGGGTCGGTAGGCGAACTGTTCTTTACAAATCAGGTTTTGCGAATCAGCGTTTCGATAAATGGTGTCTCCGATAACACTATCTTTTTTTAAGAATTTGAGTTTATTTAATGTTTCATATGTTAATATTCAAATAATAGTTGTTACTGCTACGACATTTCTGGCATAACCGCCACTGCGTTACCACGTTGAACTTCTATGGAGATACGCTGCACCAGGTACTCTCCGGCTCGCGCATCCTTTGTCACAGCAGTTATCCTCTTTCCAAGGTCCTTGAGGAACTCGACGGTCGCCTCACCAATTGGCCCTAGCGTTTCCACGGCGATCGGTTGAATTATGTACTGCGGCGAGAGCTCCCTGTATTTCGACAATTTGCGACTTTCAGCAAGACGTGCGCTCGCGCCAGCTTCCCGACTTGTGCGCGCAATGTAACTGTTGGCGAGTGTACATGAAACCGTCGCGTCTCACACTAGCAGACGACCCCGTTCCCATGGTGCTAGGGTTTTTCCATCCGGGCGTAGAAGGCTGTTGGCGCACATACCGAGGGGCTCTTTCATTGAAGGAATCTGGGCGCTCTGCAGAGCACGGTGTACGACATCGTTGATGGCGAAATGTCGTGAATGGCGACCGGCACTGAACCGGCAAGACAGCGCATGTTCCGCTGTAGCGGTAACTTTGGACCGACACAGGTTGCAGACGTGCTCTGCGCAGACAGCCTCCCCAAGCCGCAAACCCGAGACGATGCGGAGTGTGTTATTGTCCAGCATCGTCCCCAGTTGCGGCGAAGGGAGGACCTGCAGCTACTTCCCGCTCATTGGGTCAAAACAGGCCTTCAGGTGAGCTTTTCCTTTTAAGTCTAGGGTTTGTGCTAGAAGCGCGTCTTGCCTCTTTTTTACCACCAAGTGGTCCAGTGCTCCCTGAGTTTTTCGCTCGCGGGGCTCTCCCCAGCAAACTCGAAGCTCCTCCAGGGCCTCATCGGAGGCTCTGGCCAGCTGAACTGAGGTATCTTCAACTCCAAATGAAAGTAATAAATCCTGTTTTTGTTTGTTTTTTTTTTGGGAGGTTTCGGTAATGCATGATGCACATGCGCCACTAGCAGCCTGCGTGACTAGTGTGAGACTCGCAAACCCACTAAATCCGGATTCCTCCCCACCCGCCCAGGCTCGGTATTACTTTGGCATTACATCGAAGATTAAATCCTTAAATGTTGTCAAGGATCCCAAGTAGCACGATAATGATAAATCCCTAGCACGGCGAATCCCTAAGCTCCCCGCGCTCACAGGAAGTGATGCCTGGGCCCAGGATGCAGATCCCAGGTGAACGTTGAGTAGCCGTTCTAATCCCGTACGCAGAATGTCGTCGAACTTGTCGAGAAGGTCGGTCCTCTTAAAAGAAGGTGAACAACGCAAAAGATACGTCAAGCGAGGAGTGGAGAGACTTTGTCGCAAGAGGTATAACGCCGGGTGGGCATCTAGGGTTTGAAGTCTGCTGCACCATCGGCTGACTTCAACAAGTTTTCTGCGCAGCACCCCCTCTAGCGCCGCATCGGTAAGGGGGGCTCCCAGAAGCTCGATACTGTCATCGGCTGCTAGTCGAATGTCGGGTAGTATTCCCCGCAAGCTTGAAATAGGCTCGTCGCGGTGCTCCTCTGACAGTAGAAAGAGCTCGAATTTATTTGCGTTGAGTGTTAAGCCGGAGCACGCTTGAAATTCCTGAACAGTCTTGATGTCTGCCTGGGTCGTTGCCAGGTCACCTGCCAGCGTTGCGTCATCAAGATACCACGGTCAAAACTCCGATCAAAGCTTTGCCTGTAGTTCCGCGATAGCGATACAGAAGAGGGCTGGCCCACACGGGTCGCCTTGTTGTACCCCACACATCGACTTGAGCGTCTCGCCTTGCCACAGAACATTAGTGGGCAGTCTATACATCTGGTAGACAGCTGGGTAAATAGCGGGTATTGATCTTTTTACAGCATTGAGTAAGTGATCTCGACGAGGCATGTTAAAGGCGTTTTGAAAGTCAAGCTTGACTAAAGCTTTTCCTAGCCCTCTGTTCGATTTGATGAAAGCGGCGGCCGCATTCACAGCCGCTTCTGCTCCTCCTTTTATCCCGCACCCTAGTTGCACGAGAGCCACTAGCTCGAGAATAGCCGTCATAGCTTTCTTCATTAAAATCTTTCCGACCAGTCGACGCAGGGTAAGCCCCACGGCGATTGGCCGAATACCACCGTCCTTTTTTCGTAGAGCGATTAATGTTGCGCCGTAAAAAGTGGATAGCGCGAACTCTGGAAGTCGCCTGTTGGCTGCTAGAATAACGAAGTGACGTAACGCTTGCAACAGGGGGTTGCTATCATCCTGGCGGCAACCTATGAGATCTTTCAGATGCCGAGGGCGAAGACCATCCGGGCCGCCACTAGAACTGCTTGCTTTAGTATTTGCGTCGATTGGGGCAGTCTGATCTGTAGAAAGCAGGGTCCGAGCAGCAGAAGAGACGTCCCCCTGGGACAGCTTTGACTGCACGATCTTTGCTCTACGACTGGCGTCGTCAGTATTTGTAGCTCGCGAAGATCGTCCACTGGTTACGTGAGGATTCTCTTCCAGGCGTGCGCCTCTGCGAAATCTAAGTAAATTTTCTCGTAGGGCCGAGGTGAGCGTGCGCCCCTTCTCCTTTTTAACCGGTATACTAAACATCATTGTTGGAAATTCTATCAGCCGTTCCCAACTGTGCTGGCTGGCCACCGAGCACACCTCGTTGATAGTTTTGGACAGTTCGACGGCAAAATTTTTTCTTAAACTTCGGGGAATGCACGATATCATCTTTACTTTGGACTTGATAGCGGCAGCCTTTGATACGTACGTTGGAAAGCTATTTCCTGGCGGGTTTGCTTGAGAGTGTGCGTTGGTGACGGAGAAGCGATTTGAAGAATGTGTCGACGTGGCGTCAGTGTGAGCTGTTGCTTGTGGTTGAACGGATTAAGTAAGCCAACGCCTTTTATCTTGAGTGCGTCTAGGCTATGGCCATGTGCCGTATCGCTTGTGGTACTGGCCGCCGTAGAGACTGGTGCTGCTGGCCCAATTTTGACTTCAACTAGCGAACCGCTTGTTTTCTGCGGTACCTTGATCCCATTCTGTACAACCGCAGCGAAGCTGCGTCTGCTAAATGACTCTGACGGTTGAATCTCTGCGATTGGAGCACATAGTTTAACTGGCGCGGTATTCGTGTTTTGCTGAATTACGCGAATAGCAGATTCCTTAAGAAGCTCCATGCGATTTAAGCAATGGGGACACGATCCCCAGGTGGCCTCATGGCCGCACTTACATAGGCAGCATCGCGCTGCGTCTTTGCAATCCTTTCGCAAATGGTTAGTAGACCCGCATCGTCTATAACGAGGGGCCTTCAAAGGACAGTCAGGCTTTATATGATCTAAACTGTAGCGTCGATAGCACTGTAGAGGTTTCCGGTAGAGAGTAACGCCATGGGTTTTAAGGCCCAAGCGAACCTCCGTCGGAAAATTATTGCCCGAAAATGTCAGGATGACACTGTCCGTCGCCATGACGAATCCGGTTCTGATGTTCTTGGACCGGGCACGAATAGCATCGGTGACGCCGAGCGGCCCCAAAGCATTTACGATTGTTGCCTCAGTTAGCGTGGGGTGTACCCCGTATATTTTTCCTTTAAGTGTTGATCTTGAGTCACTAGCCCTGGCGCTTACAACTTATCCTTGTGTCTAGTGTCTGCAAGCTGAGCTAAGTGGCTCGGTCTTCAATGTCTTCTGCAACGATAATTAGTTTACCTGCTCGACAAAAGCGCGGTTCTTCTACCTTGCCTTTAATATGCTTCACGATATCGTCACATACAGCATTAAAGTTTGACTTCAACATGTTATCTACAGCGGAGAAAATGATTGCCTCGGCTCTATCCTTCGCGCAAACAGTTGGGATGTTATTCTGTATAGTAACTGGATTTGCAACAATTTTCCCCTTTGGTCCGACTTTATTCCACCCTTCATCGGATTCATTATCGAGAGGAGCGCCCTCCACCGCCACTTTGTTCTTTCCCAAAATGATAGTTCTACAGTTCTCTACTTCCTTGGCGCCGTTACCATCTGTATCAGGGCCCGCATCATCTATGGATTCATCATCAGCATCAGCACATCCCCGTGCCGTTCGCGTCTTCGCCGGTTTGCCACTCTGTAGTGGGCTGTTTGCCGCTCTCGTAGAGGGCGCTACCCTTTCCCCGACTTTAGCAGCGGCCACACTACCTCCAGGGCTTCCCCGCCTCTCGCCACTTGCGTTGCGCACTCTCTCCGTTCCACAACCGACCGAGACAGACGTGACAACGACGCCGATGCTGGTGCCACTACCACCGTTGGACCCAGCAGAGCCTCGAACACGTATTCGGTTGTCTTCTGCGTCTTCCTCGTCACATGATGCACCGGCGGTGTCGGCAGCCGGCGATCTCGGAGGAGGAGCGGCGGGCGGAGATGAACGGTTCACCACCATTTGTACCGCTGATGCACTAACCTGATGTTTAGCGCAGCCAAAAGGCGAGCAGACGATGTCACTTTTAGCTGCCACAACAGTTGCTGGTGATAGCGACTGCCGTTACAGCTTCAAGGTTCCCGCTGCTATGCGTTGCCTGGCCGGCTGAGGTGTATATCTATCTATCTATCTATCTATATATACATATGTATATATATACATATGTATATATATATATACATATGTATATATATATATATATATATATATATATATATAAGTGGAGCGCTATACATATGTGTCTCTTCTTGTGATCTCACGACCAACGAAATAACTGTTAGAAAAATAATAATCATTTAATGAGAACTGACGCATTTGAAGCTGACTACCTAGTAGTGGCACACGTAGGGACGAGAGCTACTATGTGTGGCATAGCTTGCCTTTGGCAGCTATGAATAGCTGCCAAAGGCAAGCTACTCATAGCTGCCTCATAGCGGCAACGAAACGCCGGCTCCGTGAACGTTCTTCCACCCATTTATTGGCAGTTATTTTAGCTGTATAATGCAATACCGGACCACTTCGACGCGTCTGCTGTACTTAAACAATCGTCGAATAAGAACTGCGAGCGTAACAACAATACGTGCAACAATGTATGCGTGTGTCTGTGTGTCTGTATGTCCTCCTCATATGATCACTGCCGTTAAGGCGCCAACACGCATCCGTACACACAAGTCAGATTCCGTCCACATTCACTTGTCGGTCGATCTATCTATCTATTTATCTATCTATCTATCTATCTATCTATCCCACAGCTAGCTAAACACAATACACAATGGCGTATTTCGAGACAGAGCTGCCTGCTGAGAAATTCGCTTCTGTTTCTTTAGGACGCATGAAGTCGCACTTGGCAAATTTTGACCGGAATCGATCGCGTTGGATCCGGAAAGTCGCTCCGCTTATGTAAACCATCGCTGCTATCAGTCAGCCAGCGGACAATTCACTACTCGTTCGTAGATTTAGCATATCAAGTGCCGGAGCACACATAGCAAGAAGTGAATGTCCGTGTCGAATGCCAGAATGTGGCGGCGTGGTCTCGAGGATTAGTGTGCTAGTCATGGTCATGTCATCTACCGGGGGTGTCGCCGGTTCAATCTCTGTTGTTGATCGAATTTTCATTGAGCGATGCTCAGTTGAGAAGAATGATAGATGATAAACCATTGAAGATATACTTCACGGTGAGTGCCAAGCCCGCAGGGGACGGAGAATGGTCAAGAAATAAAAACAACCTCCTTAACAAAAAAGTTTTAATTCTCTATGTTCATGCCAGAAATGCCAGTTGTCTCGCAAGTTCTACACATCGTGCAGCCGTAGGGCATGCACTGACCACCTCGACAAAAACAAGTTGGCGTCGCAAACAGCTGAGAGGCAGAAAACAGAAAAAAACAAACGTTCTTACTAGCGCATACGTTTCTGTCACCTGCTACCACTCAGTCCATTATCTTCTTTTGACGATGCGGCATGGTACTAGTTACTACTTGCTTTGTTCCGTTATGTTTGTAGGGTGTATGGCGTCCGATTGAAATGTTCTTAAACGATTAGGACGACGACGACGACGAGAACAGCAGCAGCAACGGCAACAACAACAACAGCAACAACAACAACAAAAACAACAACAACAACAACAACGGCAACAACAACAACGGCAACACCAACAACAACAGCAGCAGCAGCAACAACAGCGGCAGCAACAACAGCGGCAGCAACAACAACAGCGGCAGCAACAACAACAGCAGCAACAACAGCGGCAGCAACAACAACAACAGCGGCCGCAACAACGGCAACAATCGCGGCAGCAGCAACAACAACAACGGAAATATGGCAACAACGACAACAACAACAACAACAACAACAGCAACGGCAACAACAACAGCAGCAACGCCAACAACGGCAACAACAACGGCGATAACAGTAACGGCAACAACGACAACAACAACACCAACTACAACGGCAACAACAACCGTTATAGTTGATCTTTTAACAATGGCAATATATATATAAAGTATTTTATACGAAAGTGTTAAATGGAAGACAAATGTAATCTTTAATGTGAGATCTAAATAAATTACAAGAACGTTTTTTGGCGCCGTATTTTGAGAGCCATGTTGTATATAGTACGTGTGCTCTTATCTCATATCAACCGAGCTTACTACTGTCGTAAAACAAAACCGTGAAATTTCAGGAAGAATCACCAATTATTGTGGGACCCTTAGTGTTGCCAATGGAACCGTAGAAGGAAGACAGACGAAAATGCGCGGGTTCACACACTCACCGATTCTTATTGATTATAATTCACGATACGCAAGAGAGCGAGCAATACGGCAGCGCGGCCTCTCCTCGTACCATTGCCTAGCCTAACTCACTACTCTATGTCCCGGCGGTTAGCGTGAAGTTGTTTCGCCGCTAGAACTCACACAGACTACTACACACTCTCAATATCGCTGCGCTAGATATATATATATATATAATATCTGTAGCAATCGTTCACCAAGTATATATGTGCGCCTGCCTGCTACGCTCTCACTCACCACCCTAGAGCAGTATCACTGGCACGCTCACGCCACTGTCGCTGCCACGCCGTTGGACGTCCCGGTCGCCGCCAGGCTGAGGGATCGCTGAGCACACGTTACGCCGAACGCTCAAACTAACTAGGGGGTAGATGAAATGGCGCGCATCCCTTTTATACAGATGACGACCGGGATCGTGACAGTGCGCGAACAGCGCAGGGTCGGGCGTCGTGCTAACATGCAGAGATCATCATCATCATGGCGCGCAAATACAAACTTTTACCGGCGGCCATTATATATGCAACACTTAGTATCTCTCAGTAAGATATTCTTGTCAAAACTGCTTCGAGCAGGAACTGATCGCATGACATTCTTGTCGTATATATATATATATTAAAGGCGAGCACTGCCGAGTGTGCAAACGTATTGTAAATGATTAATAGATCATCTCAATATTTTCTATATGTATATATATATATATATATATAAATGTTGTCCGGCCTTGGATTGGTATAATGGCTCGTTCATCATTGCGCACGAAGTACACACCCACTACAATTATTAGGTAAGTCAAAAAGTTTGTCGGCTTTCTGGGACCACATTTTTGAAATTCCCGCGCTCTGCAGCAGGGCCGCCTGAGAGTGCGGCTTGGTGTTTACATTCAGGAGCAGACCCGTGGCGGCGCGACGGTATATCGGTTCCAACTTTACAGTTTCGTTTGCGGAATTAGCAGCTGTTTGCAATGGAGGACAAAAATACGCATTTTCGACACACTATGTTGTTCTCCTACCGTAAAGGCATAAGTGCAGCGCAAACAACCCGGAGGATATGTGCAGTCTACGGCGAAAACGCAGTACACAAATCCACAGTCGAAAAGCGATTCGCCCGTTTCAAAGCTGGAAACTTCAATCTCGAAGATGAACCGAGGTCAGGACGACCCAATGTTGTGGAGACCGACGAAGTCATAAGCCTGGTTCGAACCCAGGTTTGACCATAAAAGAACTTGAAGATGTAACGGGAGTCTCCCACGGAACCGTTTGGAATCGCCTCCATGATGCAGGTTTCTCGTGCAAGCGGAATATCTGGCTACCACACGACCTCAATGATAGGCAGCTTGAAGGGCGAGTCGATACCTGTCACGCACTCCTCCGGAAGAACTCGAATGAGCCATTTCTGAGGAGATTGATAACCGGCGATGAAAAATGGATACTCTACAGAAACGTAACACAGAAAAGAAGTTGGGTCCCCAGAGGTTCTCAGGCCGCAGCTGTCCCTAACCCCGAAATTCATCAGAAGAAGGTTATGCTGTGCTGCTGGTGGGGGTCAGACGATCAACTCCGTCGTCTACTGCAGACAACTCGAAAATTTGAAGGCTGCAGTAGCAACGAAGCGCCCGGAATTGTCAAACAGGTGGGGCGTCACTTTTCAACATGATAAGGCGACACCACACAAAAGTTTGGGCACCCGGCAAAATTTGGCGGAGTTTGACTGGGATCTGCTGCCACACCCAGCTTATAGTCCCGACCTCGCACCATCTGATTATCACTTGTTCAGGTCTCTCCAGAACCCCCTTGATGGCACAACATTTGAATCTTTGGAGGCTATAAAAAATCACCTCACTTAGTATTTCGACGAGAAGGACAAGACGTTCTGGGAGAAAGGAATCATGGATCTACCGAGGCGATGGGCGAAGGTTATCGAACAAAACGGTCAATATATCATTGAATAAAAATACTGTTGTCTGCATAAATAAGGCTGTTTAAAATCGGGTAAAAAGGCCGACGAACTTTTTGACTTACCTAATATTAATCGCTCGTCGGACTTACCAAACAAATATATACTTACTCATTGTGATGATGCTTGCACTTTCGTTTTACATCACTGAAAATTGAGATTCCTCTGCCTGTACTCCATTTATACATTTCATCGCTCGGCGTGAGCTGCTCGCTGTGGACGTCTCCTGTCGTCGGCTCCCGCCCCCCCCTTACTCACTCCAGTTCGTTCTTCAGCCTCATTACGCCTTCCACCAGGTTCATCCCCTGTTTTCATTCCTTCTCGTTTTCTGTTCGAGCATGACGTCGACCAGGTCGGTTACCGTCATGCCCGGGGCTGCCACTGTTTGTCTGCCTGCTCATTCTGCTTCAAGTGTTTGACAGAGGAAGACGGTGTGAGTGACATCGTCGACCTCGCCAGTGCAATATTGTAGTGTCCACCACCCCCATGACCGGCCGGCGACCGTTACGAGCTTACCATTCTCTCGCTCAAGTAACAGAGGTACTCTGTCTGGCTCGTACCAACGACTACTAACTCATTTATTTGCATGCCTCCTTTAATAGTACAGATTTGCCCTTGCATTTAGTGACTTCCCGCGTTTTCGCCACTGGGGCAGCATCTTCTACTTGGCGCCATGTCTTTAGTTTGCTTTGGCATTGCCGCCAACCGACGCTGTCTATGACCGCGCTGCTTAACGGACCCTGCTATCCTACACGTATGTAATACACGTAGACTCCGCGACTTTACCTATCTTGTGCAAGTACTTCTGAAAGTATCCGTGCTCCGTCAGTACCTGCGACAGGTATTAGGTGACGTGGCCATGCTTTCTGTTGAACCATTTATCTAGGTCAGGGGGTTCTGGCGAGTCTAGGCTTCTGGGGCCTCCGGTAACAATTGGCTCTATTCCCGTAGCTAACCCTCGAGCGTTTGCTGTTGAGCTGCCTCTTCTTCTGGCGTTCTCGTCTTCGCCGCACTCGTTCTTCGATTAGCCTAGGCTACGGCGTGAGCCTGGCAATCTCGATCACCGCTATTGTTTCGACCGTGCAATACGCGCTGGCGATTCTTATCGCAAGCTTCCGCTACGTCTTCAGAAGCCGGTCTCTGTTCCTCTTTAACTCCATTGCATTGGGACTTCACGTGAATGCGGCGTAGAGCACGGTAGACTCTGCCACAGAGACAAGAAGAAGAGGCTCTTGCCCTCCGCCGCTCCCTGTGTCCTTGGCAGAATTTTTTCCAGGCTGTGTACGATTATTTCTGCCTTGCGGTCATCTTATCAATGTGTTTGTTGCCGTTGAGGGCTTTGTTGATGGTCACATCCAACGTATCGGACCGACTGCTTGACTTCGATGGCCACTCCATCGAATGCTAGTTGGACCTCTCCGTGCTTCCTCCGTCCTGTGAGATGCACAGCCTGACTTTTCTCAGGGTCCAACTGAAGCCGATGCCCCGCTGTCCAGTCGTTTAATACTTCGATGGCAAGCTGGGGCCGCCCTCTGAGTGCGTCCCCATTGCGCACCGTGACATGCACCGCCAAGAAGACATTACGGACGTAGTATTCCGTCGGGGCCGGAAACCTTGCCTTTCGGCGAGCGATCCGCAGCGGCCATTATGTTTCAAGGGTGCGAGAGTGTGTGCGAGAGAAGACGAAGCCATCTCGTCTCCGCGCGTAGTCCGGCGGACGGTGCAGACAAAGACGAAGTCATCCCGTCTCCGCGCGCACTCCCACGTACAGAGCAGACGAAGACCAACGCACCCAGTGTAGACATGTGAGGCGATTCAACAAGTGTGCATTGCATAATCTAACATTCTCGCGAGACCATTGCTTGCATTTGCCGAGATATCTGCAAGAACAAAAGAGGAACAACAAGAAATGCCCGTATGCCCGCAAGGCCGCCCCAAGATCCTCTGCTCCCTACCAGCAAGGCGATAAGGAGATACCTTAACGTTCCAGTTGAGAAGCCAGGCCGTCCCGCTATTGAGGTCGACGGCGTAGAACCTCTGCAGGAGATGGATCATTCGTGTACGAAGACTCTCGGCATTAGAAAACGCCCTGCGGATACATCCCCAACGGGACTTCGCTCCAACAAGAACGGACTGCGCAGAGGCTGATCTTAAACGGAGTGTTGATACAGGGCGTAGCGGCGGCATACGGTCGGGCGTAAGCGGTCCTTGAGGAGGAGATGTCAGGATAGTAGTAAAGGCCTCCAGGTATGGCGGCAGTGTTGCATGGACACCTGGGAGTCCCTTGCTTGGTTTCTGGGTAACGATGGCAAAGATTGCCACCTTGTGGTAGGAATTTCACATCCTGACAGGCCCTGCGATAAAGCTGTAGCTACTCTGTTCCGCTCCGTTATTGAGCGCATTTCAGCGGCCACATAACCGCCTCTGCTATACGTCGCCATTGGCGCTCAGAAAGGACACAGCGGATTTTGGCGGCTTTCGTGGCCCAGTCATTTCGAGACGGTATTATAGAGACTTGCCTGGCTGACAGGTCGCAAGCAGGTCGGTTGCCAGTGAGTGCCAGTAAAGCCTTTTCGGCTACTCACTGCTCGTCACCGGGGCTTTCAATGCGGCGCACACTGCCCGAAGGTTAGCTGCACTTCCGATAAAGGCGCGACTTTCCTTGACTATTCGAGCACAACATAAGCCTGGCCAACCATGTCGATTTTGCTACATTCGTGCGCCGAGGTCAAACATCTTTTTTTGACCTTAGCCTTGCGGAGGACCGACCACTATACGACCAATACAGGACTGACGAGTCTATGAGAACGAAGAAGCCCTAAGCGACTACCGCTACCTAGCGCTTGAACTGGTCTTGCCGACCACGCGTCGCCCGTGACACCAGGAGTACATGGCAGATGCAGTACACCAACAAAACTGCTCCAAAGTCGTTTTTAAAAAAAACCGGTTTGCTAGCTTGGCGGACACTTCATTCGACGAGGAAGCCCTGGCTACAGCCTATCCTGACAGCTGCCTGCCAGGCGACCGGGATTCCAGCCAAGGCTGGATCATCGTGCCTGGACTAGCCAGGCCCCTAGGCGTCATTTTAGATACCGTTCAGATTCTAGCCTGAGTTGTCCCTGTCCTTCGGGTAGCAAATCCGTGCGTTATCCTGGCTTGCCAGCTCCCCTGGGATCTTCTGACTCGGGCGTAAGACGGATGGCGCAACAGACTTACGACGCAAGCCTAAGGGGCAACGCTTGCCGGACGCAGGCCGGCCGGATAGGGTGGAAACAATTGTCTACGTGGATGATCTTGCACTGGTGGTGTCCGCTTGTACATAGACTATCCTGGCTAGGACGAACACGGCCCTTGATCGAGTAAACAGGTGGATGACTTATCATCACCTGGAGTTAGCACCACAACAAAAAAACGAGACCTATTTCCTAACCGGCCGCAGGCGGACAGGGCCCTGGAGCTCAATGCTTTTACGCCGTCCTGCCACGCTAAGTACCTAGAGGTGACCTTGGGCACAGGTCTAACTGGCCTACCATATATCAGCTTACGCAATAAGTGGTAGTGGTACAAGTGCCGGCCAACCCGGCCCGTATACTACCCCGGGAGGAAGGCGCGTCAAACCCCACACTGCGCTTACTAGCTGATGTTGCAGAAGCGGTCGCGCTTTATGCCGCATTGGTGTGGGCAGATTTAGCACTCGGGATGGCCCGCTAGGAAAGATTGTGAACTGAGGCTCGAGAGGCCACAGTCACACTTGCAAAGAGATGTGGACCCATCCGCCTGGTGAGGACGCGACAGGCACGTGGGCACGTTTCCTCATCACGGACTTGCGCAAGTGATATACGGCACAGTGACTAATTTACACAGCCCAGGCGCTGAGCGGACATGGCCAGTTTTCGCCGTTCATGACGATGAGCGGAAAAGCACCGACGGACATATGCGTCTTCTGCGACGCCAGAGTGCTAAACGATGCGATTCGACGTCTAACTGGGGTGTTGGTTTAAAATACCTCGATGGGTTCATGCGCGAAAAAAACGGCTGGAAAATAATCGCCGGGCGCGATTCGTCGCCCAAAGCCCCCCTCTGATTTAACTTAGTAGGACTAAGTAGTAGGCCCTGTTCGGGACGCATCTACAGACTAAAGAAAGAGCTGAAGCGTGAGGCTTCTCCCTCCTGGTTTCGAGCGTAAGGCTTTTTCCTCCTGGTCTCAAGAAAATTTACAATTGAATTCAAATTTTGTCATTTATTACCGAAAAGAGTAGGTTGGAACTACAAACCCATATCTTTCTATTTCCCTGCGTAGAAAGATTCTATTCCTTAGGTTATCTTCATAGCGGTGTCTTAAGCGATTTCTACGGTACTGTAACGCACTTATTTGTGACATTATGTCATCGCTCTCTGCTACCGCTCTCGGATTCAACGCACTTAGTTGCCGACACAGCTCCGTTATATCTCGTCTTATCCCGGCCAGCTCTGTTACTATACTGCGTGCTTCACCGCAGATACTAAGGTACCACTCACAAAGTGTAAGTGTGTCCCACAGTGAACGAGTATCGCGACCACGGCCGCCATCAGAGCGACCACGGCCGCCATCAGAGCGACCAGAGCGACCACGGCCGCCATCAGAGCGACCACGGCGGCCACCCATTATGCGACGGGACGATGCCTTCCGCCAATTTTTTGCTATGTAGCTGTTCCTGGTTTTCTGCATCTCGACAAATTTAGCTGGTTTTAAGCAATCGATTGATTTTATCAGGACACAAGGCTGTATTTTGAAACCGTTGTGAAATCCAGCTGTAGAAGGGTAGACCGCGTGGGTTTCAATTTCGTCGTTCTATGCTACGAACTACATACTTCGTAGCTATATACTACTCTGGGATTGCAATTGTTGTTAATAGCGCTGAACCGCATTATACTTTTTCAGAACGTAGTTGAGGTAGTTGAGTAATTGTATTTGTTTTCAATAATGTTTTGTTACATAAACAACATTTACCTGCATCTCTCTCCGTCATTGCCATCTCTTTCTCTTTATAAAAAGATGCAGCCGCCTTTTTTTTTATTTCAAACTTTTTTTGGTTAACTTTTTGTTACATTACACCCATTTATTGTATCCAGTCGTGTAAAGACTACATACTCATAGAGTAACAGCGGAGACTATACATGGGGGTGTAGGCGAGTAATAGGCCGCCATAGAGTAACGGCAGAGACTTCCATCAACGTTTGGGATCTAAAATACTCTATTTTACTTTGAAATACGAGATCTCTATATTTGACACAGCTACACCGCAAATAAATTATACAGCCACTAGCAAGATGCATGTTTTAGCGAACGAATTAAGCGGAATGGGGACGTTAGGCTTACTTTACGACTCGACGGAGACAAAGGCAGCAACTATACTTAATACTCCGTGAACGTCTGTTAAGTATGATGACTATGTATGATGATAAGTATGATGATAATATGGTTAGGTATAGTGTGAAACAAGTTTCGGATGACGCCTTATGAGAGCTCGCCCCAAGCCTTCACAAGGTTTTACCTGGTTCGAAAGTTGTTTTTCGTCGGCGTAAACCTTTTGGGCGAGCCAGCTCCACACATTATTGGTGATATAAGATCAGGCTTTTCTCATCCTTTATATCCTCTACCTTTGCTACCCCCAGCTTTTCGTTGTATGCTTCTTCTTCGTCTTCATCATCTTTTGCTTCTTCATTTATTTGCTCTATTTTGCTCGCAGAAAGATATCGTTGCGTTTTGGGATTGCCAGGTATGTAGAAGAGCTCCGCATATTCTGCAGTGAATGCTGCCAATGCTGCCAGCATTCACTGCAGACAACGAAGAAGAGAGAGAGACGGCCAAAATGCTAGGCTAGCTGCTGGGTTGGACTCGATCGCCGAGTGGCAATTCGCAGCCTTACAACAATCCCCCTTTGTTCCTTCTCCACTCATTTCAACTACCCCCCCCCCCCCCGCGCTTTGCCGTCCACAGACGTAATCGCCTCTTGATTACGCCAATTCGACGTAACGTTCGACTGATTCCTTCTCTGTGGCTATCTTCCTGTCTGCCCGCCTTTCATGACTGACGTGTAACATTGCCCCGGTCAGAGGGTCGCCACGATCGCGTACAACCATGGCTATAACGGTTGCGAAGTTTGAATATTCCGCCCAGCCGCTTTCTAGGATACTTTATGCATCATCTATGCATACATCTCAGGTGTACAGCGCTGCATCCACAGTGGTCGCTTAAAGCTCGGCAACCCGTTCTTGTGGCACTGAGTCGCGCTGATGCACAAAAGAACTGTACACAGCCCAATTGGGTATAACTATTGTGGCCCCGACATGCTTGCGGTCGCCATTTTCGCCCATCGTTGGCTATGATAGTAGCCTTGCGTCGGCTCCGATATCGTCAGCATTGACTTCAAGAAATCAAGTGTCTTGCCTCCCGCATAGAGGCTTGAGCGGGTCTCTCGGGAAAATCGAAAAACGTTTGTCTTGGATATATTAATTGTCAACTTATACTGTGCGCACCATTGGCTCATTTCATTCAGGTAAAACTGTAGATGTGGTCTTGACTTGGCCATTACGAATAGATCGTCAGCGTAGAATACATGCGGGGCTTTAGCATTCCGAAGTATTTGGCTTAACCCTGTGACATAAAGGATGAATAAAAAGGGGCTTGCCGTGTCGCCTTGTGCTAGCCCAATTGTCTGTTAATTAACTTCTTGCGCAATACAGTGAGGCCCATTTTTTATTGTGACGTACTTCGCAATAAGAATGCTTCTCATTAGGTTGAACATTTGATGCCAAAATGCTGTCGCATAATTGCCAGGAGGCAGTCTCTAGGTACACGTGACGAAGGACTTCCTTGAGAGCTCGCTCAGTTAAGCGACCTTCCAAGAAGCCATTCTGTTTCGTAGGAATTAGGTCTTCGCATTTGCAGTATAGTCAAGTCACAATTAGTGAGGTTAATATTTTGTAGACTACGCTAGTTAATGCTATCCTGCGGTGGTTCGCTGGGTCTATGGCGTCGCCTTTGTTTTTGTAAATTGGTTGCAGGTAGCTTCGGCGCCATTGGTGGGAGATGTGCCCTTGTTCTAAGCATGCATAGAACAGCGCTGATAGCTTTGGGGAAACGTGCTCTATTCCCTGCTTAAGATGTTCGTAGTAAACATCATCAGAACCTGATGATTTTCCGTTCTTCTTCGCTAGTATAGCCATTCGATCCTCCCCTTCCGTAAAGTCTGCCCAGTCAGGGTCTATATGGGGTGCTTGTTCATTGTCAGGCAGTTGTACATCGTGGCTCAGTAGGGTTGTGAAATGCGAGACCCTTTCTTCGTCGTTTATTAGTAGGTTTGCTACAGCAGGTCTCTTCGGTAAGAGGATTCATAGTTTTTGGATGCTTTCTTTTACCTGTTGTGTGCGCTGCGCAGTCTCGTTCTTCTTCCTCTGAATCATTCGTTTATACGTTTTCTTTAGGCCCGCTAGGTTTGCCAGCCCTGATAGGTTCCAATCGTTGCGGCAACAAATGCGCGTTTTGATGGTTTTGCACTCGCAACCATGGTTTAAGTCTCGTCGCAGTGTTCCTCTTATTATAATGCTGCAGATTGAATGGCCTACCAAAGTAAACGCTCGTAAAAGTGTCTACTTCGGTCGGATCTAGAAGTAGATATAAAGCTTGTTCTAGCTTGCTGAGACTTATCTTGCGGGCGAGGGAAATTCGTTTGTCACGGCCAGTTATCTTCGTATGCGCAAGGCTGAAGAGAACCTTACAGTGCTTCCGCTCGGCTGAAATGGTCGTTTTATGGTATTTTATGTAAGCTCCCGGGTCACTAGAGGTACTCATAATTAGGTCTACATCACTTTTTTCATTCCATATATGTAGCGCCGGAATATTTACCTTCTATTTGCAAGCCCATTTCCCTCACAAAAGCTATCGCTCGTGAGTCATCTTTAGCGAGGTTACAATTCATGTCTCCTGCTATGATAGTGTGTTTATAATTGTCTGTGCATAGCATCAGGGACTCTCCTATATCAAATAAAATGTCTGGCACGTTGCGGTCAGGTGGGCTGTATATACATATAAAACAAAAGTCCCTTATTTCAACAACAAGCAGCCTAGCCGTGTATTAAAGTAATCTAGACCATTCGGTAGTGCGTACAGCGACTGAGACCCCCCATTTCGGTCGTCCTCTACCGGGGACCTTTATAGCTTCACTATAGTAGATCTTGTGTTTGTGTAGTACAATAGCTGCTGTGTTTGTACAAAAAATACATTGGGATATTGTCTTGAGTTCTGCACATTTGGTTGTTAACAAGTGTGTTGTTGTTGCATTCGATTTGAAGTCAATTTGGTGGACTACCCTTGACCAGCATTGCATTCGACTGTTCGGTTCGGGGTCGTTTATTACCTAGTCCTGAAGACGGTGGTTGTGGTGCAGTAAATACTCTGTACTGTACGGTTTTAATTGGCCTCGAAACGGCCTAAACCGTGTACCTTCCGTCTATACAGTTAGGTATAATTAATTAGAAAAAGTGTCCTGATTGACTATAATATGGAAGGTGTTGTAGTATGCTTGGTTAAGCCCAGCAAGCTTTGTTACTTTTACGCCCAAGCTAGTTCCAACGATTCGAGTAACATAATCCTGAATACCTGACTCGTTGTGTGTGAGATCAATATGGCTTACAAACAGTGCTCTTTGCCGTGGTCGCTCAGGTACGTCTTCGTCTTTGACTACTTTTAGATGTGTCATCTTGGTCGTGCCGGTGGTGGTGGCTTTGGTTGTGCGATCTCTCCATTCTTGTGTACGCCACCTGTCGTCACGTTTCTTTGGCTTCGTTGGTGTGCGTCCATGTACGTTCTTCCCATGGACGTCGTCGTAAAAGCCAAGACGTCGCGGTGTGTGTGGTGTTTGTACGTGCAAACCACGTTGGCGAGGGGCGATCATCTGTTGGGACGTTTGAGCCTGCGTTCGGCCGATTAGCAGTTGCTGTTGTGTGCTGACGTTACCGTTTGATTTGAACGTTCTAGATAGCTCGTCGATCCGCTTTTTAAGCGTCTGTATCTCCCAGGGAGAATTGCAAGAATACATGACAGATATCGACTTAGAAACTATCGTTGAGACCTCGACCCAGAAGCAAGACTTGCTTGTCTTACGGAACTTCATGGCCTTGTAAAACATCGGCAAGACTAAGGCCATGAAGTTCCGTGAAACTGGTCGACTCGCGGCGGGCGATAAGCTACGGTTGTACTCCACACCACTGGACGTTGTTGCCTTATCAGGAATATGATAGCTGCACTGTTTGTGAACATGCTTGTCACAGTTCTCGCAGACCGTGCTGTTACTGACTTGTTGAAATTGTCCTCCACAAGTGAGATACGGAGGACCAGGATGTACTTCGATATCTCCTCCTTGTAACAGGACGATCACAAGTGCTGTGGCTCGAAGTGTGTGGGCCTTGGTGACACTGCGGCGCGGTACGCTGAGGTAGATAGTCACAACATTAATTGTGTCCTGAGTGTCCTCCTTGTCGCAAAAAGCACTAGTTTTGCTCTGGATTTTTGCCAAAAAGTACAGAGTTATAAGAGCAGTCAGAAAATGCGTCCGGGCAGCTGGCGCCATGTTGGAAAACTGATCTCTCTTTATCGATACGGAGTTATTTATTAGTTGCAAGGCGCAGCTATAATGGACGCAGACGTAGCAATCAGTTGGCGGCTTTACAGGGTGTCAAAGTTTTTGCGCGGCGCTCTTTATGTTACCACGTACCGGTCTATATCCGACAGGGCGCCGGTATTGCTGAACCGAAAGTCCACAATTCCGATGATCGCGTCACGAGGTTTATGTCATTGTACATTGTCCCTCTTGCAATAACGCGACAACATAATTTGCATAGGTAACAAATACTCTCTGGATCATCTTAGAACATCGTGTTTATGCTTTTTGCAACGCTGTAACAACAATCAATTAATCCATGATTTACCGGAACACATCTTTGAAACAAAATGAGTATGGGGTCAACACTATCATTTTCATTTGCGCGCAATACCGTACTCGTCGGGTCTAACAGTCAGATGCCAAACACAAAACGTGAAACAGCCCTCGGTACAATTATAGCTAGCCATCTGGCTAACCTCGAGTGTGTACAATATAAGGCAGAAGACAGTCAAATTTATTCTTCTATAAAACAATGTTTACAAGAGCTTCATGGTACAAAAACGTTACATTTTATCTATCTACCTTATATTCCTGGCAATATTCCTTATCACAGTAGCCAAATGTTTAAAATATATATATGTATGTATATATATATATATATATATGTATATATATATATATATATATATATATATATATATATATATATATATATATATATATATATATATATATATACACAGTCTTCCATACCTGTATGTACTTATTTTAGCGTTTGGTAAAACTCGGCATGAAGATATGTTTTTCCAAATTGAGGGAGGGGGCGTCTTGTTTAGGAGTGAGGATTTATATAAGAAGGTTCTGCCCTTTCTCCTACATAATTGTGCAACATTTGTTTGCGGTAGAACCGACACATGAAAAAACGAGCATACCGGCGTGTTCGGCGGATAATTCTGCGTAATGGGGCAAGCTTACAGGCGAATAGCCAGGTTATGAAAAGCCATGAAAATCTATATGTTATTGTGTCTCACGTTGACGCTTGAGTAACTAAGCTGTTACGACAGCCATAGTTGTTATGTTTTACGTTGAAGCTTTCACCTCAGAACCGTCAAATATTGCCAATATGTTTTAGCCCCCTCTTTCCAAATAATTATTTTCTTCCCGAGTTCTACTAAACTTCAAAATATGTACCTAACTTTCTCATACATTGTATGCAAACATGTAGGCCTTCGCATTGGATGTGGCTGTGGAAAAAGCTTAGTTACTCGGCAACTACGTAATGCAGCATCATCACTTTGGAGAATGATGGGCAATAAATTTGCTTCAACGTAAGACGTAACACATATCGACTTTTTATGACTTTCCTTAGCCTGGCTATTCGCTATTTGCTAGCTTGCGTCTGGTGTCATTCTGGATTATGCAGAATTTTCTGCCGAACACACTGGAATGATCGATTCCTTCATGTGTTGACTGATTCTACCGCAGGCGTATATTTTGTTCAACTATGCAAGAGAAAAAAGGCAGAACACTTTCTTTTATAAATTTCATCCTCGCTTCTAAACAAGACGTTTCGGCCCCCTCTTCCCATAGGAAAAACATATTTTCTTGCCGAGGACTACGAAACCTTTAAATATGTACATAATGTTATGGAAAACCCTATATATATTTATATATATATATATATATATATATATATATATATATATATATATATATATATATATGTGGTTGGATCGTAACAGCAACCGCAGCAGCATTATTGTCATTACTGCCGGGGTTCCCCAAGGATCTGTACGGGGGTCAACCCAGTAGAACCTACGATGAAGTACTCAGACTACCGCATCCCCCGGAAGTCTTTTCCATCGCCTACGCAGACAATCTGGCACTGCTCGTTACCGCCAGTGACCAAGATCTGCTCGAAGGAGCAGCCAACGGAGCCTTCGCTATGCAGCAAAGAAAGCAGCCAAAGCCTCAGCAGAGCTACGAAAAATCCTCCCACGGACCAGAGGAGCCACCAATTCTCGGCGTACATAGCACGAGCTTCCACAGCAGCCGTACAGGTTCTCTCCAGACAAATTCCCTGGGTCCTAAGGGTTAAAGAACTGGCATCAAAAAATCCTTTAATAAACGGCCTGACAGAGGGAACACTAATCAGCAAAACTGACACCATAAGAAAACGAAGCCAGCAATGGAAAGCAATCCAGTCGGGCCGTTCCGGATATTGGACAAGATCAATACTTCCTGACCTTAGAAAAACCCACTCGTGCATTTGTTAACAGGGCATGGTGGCTGTTTTTAGCGCTACCTACACCAAATTGGTAAAACTGACTCCCCTGTATGCCGTATGTGCAACTCGGAGGAGGCGGACGATGTAAGGCACTGCTATGAACGGTGCGCCTTGTTCGACACTGGGCGAGAGCTACTACGACTGCAGAACTCCCTAACACGCCAAGCCCTCGTAGAGGCGCTCCTTAAAGATCACAGATCCTAGATTATGGTAAAAAGATTCGCAAAAAGTATCTCCGAGGCGAAGATAACCGCCGCATAAAGACGAGCAGCCTAATCGGTAATCGTCGTCGTAAAACAAACAATTATATATATATATATATATATATATATATACAGAACAGTGGGATAGAATATCCATATGATACATGCAGCTGCTTGCAAGTCCCGCAAATGTACGTAAACGGCGCAGTCATTATGGAACGCCTACGATTGCACAGGTCCTGCCGACGATGGTTTACTTCAAACCATACGCTGCTGGCAGATGCTTGTCCTGTTAAAAATTAAGACAAGAAGCTCACAACATACAATGCCTTCCCAGCCGCACGAGATTTAGTACTCGGAGTGTTTTTCTTCACGTATTGGCTTATGATAAAGGCCTATTATTGGGGCCGGTATTGGGGCCTCGATCATATCTTGTTGAGTTTCGTTGTTATAGGAGATCTATTTTCATAATTAATAATAATGTAAAAATTATGCTCTTTTTGTTTTGAAACAGAACAGTGCAGGTGTTTAAGCGGCTTATCGTAGTTTTGGTGAGTCTACGCGGCATTCTCAGATAGGCGTTTTTACACCCAGGTATCTCATTTAGGTTAATGTTTTCGCCGGACATCGTAAACCTTAAAGGGCCGCATTTCTTTTTCCCGATGACGATCGCCTCTATTTTGGGGGGTGATTTTGTTAGGCCGGCGCCTCTCATCTATCTGTCGATATCCGCCAGCATAATATTGACGTATGTCCCCAGCTCCATCTTGATCCTGGCTCGGACCGTCACAGCAAAATCATCCGCTTAGGCAAGTACTTCTCAGGGATACTGTTGAACGCATTTTTCACTGAACTGACATACACCGTGCATGCAATCTTGTCGATTTTCGAATATCTATTCTAATTTATAAGACGACACGCTTACCGCACACTGGAAGTACAACTCATTTGTCACATCAAAGCCTCCATTACGAGTGCGATCGAATCATCGCATTTCGGCATATATATTTCACAACGGATCAAAGTTTCCGATCCGTAAACAGCACACATCTTTAGACACGGTAGCATTCAGTCCAAAAAACAACTTTTACACAAGTAGGCCTTTATCAATGTAAGTCTTCTTTTTTCTCATTAAAAAACACGGTGCTTTTGTGCCGGCATACTGTTAGTCAAAATAGAGTCGGTAAATAACGCTCTACGACAATAGCAGAAGACTTTTGTTGTCAACATACGCTTGCCTAAATCGGGATCCGCTAAACAAAATAACTTTCTTACTGACACAACGCATATATTTATAATATTAAAAAAAAAAAAAAAAAAAAAAATATATATATATATATATATATATATATATATATATATATAAATAAATGATATTTAAAATATTTTACAATTATAAATTTGCTCATGTATAGCGTTCTTGTTGCACGCATTTGTATGCCAGGAAGACATGACTGTAAACATTGGTTATCGGGAGCACTGAAAATGATGCCGCCAGCCCGTGACATGCGTGCAAGGTCATCATAATACATTTATAACTAACTATTGAACACATAATTGGCAATATTCCCTATGGCTTAATAATACTCGCAAATAACTAGCGAATAGGGTTGATTACTTATTGATTATTTAGATGTACTTATGTGCAAGACAATATCTGACCTATATAGTTTGAGCAGTACAAGGTCTGACTTCGCCACTGGCCGATTTGGCAGGATTTGATGAACCCCATGTAGTGTGGTATAGTTTATGCCACGCATATTTCAGCGTTAAGCCATGCATATTTCAGCGTCAAATGGTCTACATGTGAATGTATTGTTAGGAGTATCTGAAATAAGTCAATTCCCAAGATGTGTTAAGCTCTATTTCGAAATTATGCATCTATAGGCTAACATTGGCTGAAGATAGATAGTTGTAACAGCTGCGGGTTTCTAAAGAGAATTGACAGTCGTAGTTATAAATTACCCTTCTTTACACTTTAGCAAAATATAAAACGCAATAAAGTGTTTTAAACTTCCCAGAATTTCCCAGTCTTCTTTGCGTAACGGAATCCTCAAATCTAAGCTCATCTATCTACTTCAGCTCTTCGTCTCTCGAAATCATTACGGTCGTTGTTCTGGGAATTTGCCTGTCGCGGAAAATAGCTTCTTCAAACTTGAGTCGTGATGGCCACTTTGTAGCTAATACAGGTCTTCTCGCATTCCAGAACGCAGTCACAACTAGATAAGACCTGAACAAACTAGTTAGGCGAAATATACAAGCATTATTTTTTTTGTGTAGACAGATACGGTTAAAAAATAGAAACGTGGCTTACGTTTACTCACAAACATAGCAGGGCAAGATTCGGGCTAAGACTTACATAGAGTATCTCTGTTCTTCTACAAAGTGGTCGTTGTTATTGTTGTACGTAGGAATAAGGTTTGCAATAAATATGACTCATCCAGTAGCAGAAATATGTGACTGATTTTAACCATCTCTCCCTTGGTTTGCCCGGCATGGCAATGGTCGCCAACAATGGTCGCTAGCAATGTCCTGTTCTTAAATCTGAAATCCAACTTGAAAGGTTCTGTTTTAGATTTGGTTTCAGGTATTCAGCATGATAATCAGTTCTAAAAGGGGCTTTCGACTAGGCTTTTTGAAAAGTGTATGATCGATAAAATAAATGTATACGCTTTGGAAGGATGCATATTGAACAGTCAAACAGAAACTTTGTTCCCTCATTATTCATCACGAGATGAGCTCGCCCATCTGCTCTTACCTGGCCCATGAAGTGACTTAGAGAATAAAACTGCTGTTCTCTGCAATTCAACGGAGCCTCTACAGGTTTACGTGCATGGATTCAAACTGCCATTATCCTAGCTGCAATTTTAGACAAGACCACGTAAGAAGAGGTGTTGTCCAAAACAATGCCGAATTGCAGTAATTGGAAGCCCTGCAAAACAGTCGTGCTAAAAGTGTAATTCCAATAGTATTATTACTAGATGCTACATGATCAAAGCGCTTCGCCAACCAATGGTGTGAACTATTTTTTCGTGGCGGATTTTCCGTCAGATACCTATTATTGTCCAATAAGTCAACCCTTAGTTTCCCAAAAAACTGGCATTGACGAAATGAATAAACTATAATATTGTCTGGCGATTGTCAGAGCGTTCCATACTTGAACAAAATAAATAAATTAGACATGTGAGCTCTAAATGTTCTGAATAAAAATAATAGTAAAAAAACTGCACATATATGTGCTATATATATATATATATATATATATATATATATATATATATATATATATATATAAAATATTGCGATGATTTATTAATCAGTTACAATACATTTGCACACTCGGCAGTGCTCGCCTTAATAAAAATGGTGGTAAAAAGGTGTCACGTGGGGTTAAGAATCAACTGTCCGTGTCCTTGCTTGATTAATAAATTGAAACGTAATTAAGTTTGTATGTACATTTATGGGCCATACAGAGTGGTCGCATATTGGGTCAACGGTGGACTGTTAACGTAACGTTCGAAACACCAGTTTAATATGAATTTTTTCTGGTTTTGTGTTTTATTTAATCACCTTTAGTAATACAACGCCCAGTGCGGGCAAGACGGTCAAGCTTAAGCCACACTTGCAGCTTACCGGTTTAATTAACGATGGGGACAGCTGCGGCGTGCGTCCGTATTATATAAATATATATATATATATATATACGTTTTCGTAGAATGAACTGTATTGTAATTATGGTTTTATTTCATTTTGAAGTTACAGTGGAATATGAATATCTAAGTACTCTTGGGCTTGTGAGGGGTGCTACCAATCGAGCTTATCCTCGAGGCAGCCCCTCATTGTGCCCATAATTGCTGCCGCATTGCCGCGCTGAACCGCCAGAGATAGCCGCTGGAGTAGAAAGTCGAAAGCTCTTTTGTCCCCCGTCGTGAGTTCAATTCGTTTGCCAATCTTCTGTAATAGTGACCATGCCTCAGGGCCAGGTCCCCCTAGTGTCTCCAATACTAGTGGCACAAAAATGAACTCGTCGGTGAGCTGGGCGTATTTGTTGGTCTTTAGACGTTCCGCCTTGCGTGCTGCGGAGCCAGCGGCTGATGCGCTGGCCTCCATGTTTGAGGGGGCGAGCGTGTCGGTGACTGTAGCATCCCAAATAAGCGCCTTTCCCCTTTCAAAAGGGATAAGGGTGAGACCGTCAGGCCTCTTTCCGTCGCTTCTCAAGAGGCCGGTTGGCTCTCGAATACATGGCAGTAGAGCTGACCTTAAGGCCCGGGCGGTAATCTCGTTAATCTCGCTGTGGCGGCTTTGACGTCCTTCGCTTCTGTTGCAGGATAGCCCGTAAGCCTATATATATATATATATATATATATATATATATATATATATATATATATATATGATTGAGATAGCTCCATACTTCGAAATACAAAGATAATCTGAACAGAACGAACAGCTACATAGCATACATTAATTGCCATATCGCTGGCTGATTTCCGGACCTTCCGGAAACTGCTACACGAGGGTGCAAACCTCTGCATGCACACGGGAATGGCATACTGTGTGGCGAATAATCACACTCAAATGCAAATTGATTTCCATCTGTAGGCGTAGCGTAAAAAGTGTAAGGCAAAGTATGAGTTATCAGCATAATCGAGAACCTAGCACGAAACGTTAGTCGCCGCTGCTGTCCGGTGAAAAAATGCCTAAAATCAATTGTTTTGCTTGATGGGTTCGGGCGTCAATAGCTTGGCAGGAGACCCGCGCTCTACGGGCAGCAAAACAGGCAATCGTAAAGCTTTACCAGCTTGTTTTTCGCTTCCTGCACTGTTGCCGATATTGTTGGAAACATACGGCAAACGCATTGTCGATTACTATTGCTTGTTACTATTGTTGACAGGTTTGTATTAGTGTTCTTATTGGTGTTGTTACTGTTGCTAGTGGTTTTGCTGCTGCTGCTTATGTTAATGTGGGTATTGTCTTTTGTTTTCGGTTTTGCTGTCCCTGTTGATACCATTGTATCGTTGTTACCTAAATCCTAATTGTTGTTGTGGTCGTTGTCGTCGTCGTCGTTGTTGTTGTAGCCGCTCTTGCCTCCGTGTTGTGTAAGAATATTCAGCGAGCGCATGCCGTAATGCAATGTGCTATCTCCAGAGAGAATTTCGCCATTTGGTCAGTCAATCGACGTTAATGCATATCGTCTGCATATGCTAGAGAATCGTACCGCCCAGTGATGTAAATGCCCGCTGCGTACAACTACAACAATAACAACAGCACAAGACAGCACACCTATACGGTTTACAAGACCATGATTGGCCGATGTCGGCGAAGTGTGTCGTCGTTGAAATCAACACCAATATTGCTTTATTTCTCACTCGCTCACTAAGCGGCCGTGCTATGCGAGTCGCCGTTGGTATATTATTTATTTCTATACACGAATGCCAGCGTACAGTGTTATGCGCCCCATTAAGCAGTATTTATGCAGCGTTGATTGCTTAAGTATATATATTTTGTTTTCTTTTTTGTATAATTTACATATAGGGGCCGGAAAGAAAAATGCGTAATGCACACCTAGTGTTTGCGTAGTGTGACAAACATATAATTTCTCACAAAAACCTGGTAAACCCCCAACCTACATAACTTGGAACATAACAATACATATATGTAGGTTGGAGGTTAACCAGGTTTTTCTAAGAAAGTATAATTTTGTCACACTACGGAGAGAACTAAGTGTGCATTACGCACTTTTCTATCCGACCCCTAAATTAAAGATATATATGTATATGTATATATATATATATATATATATATATATATATAGCTATCAACAGAAATACTGCTCAATAGGGCGCATAACACTGTATACTGGTATTAGTGGATCGTAATTAATAATATTACGGCGACTCGCATAGCACGGCCGCTTGATGAGCGAGTGAGAAATTTAGCAATATTGGTGAGAGTTTACGTTATTTCACATGTGTTTGTAAATTAGCAGTTGTGGTTATTTTCGTCCTACTATTGTACGTGTGCAAACGTTGTGGCCATTGTTTGTTCACGGCAAAAGCACGACCCTGCCAGAACCGATCAATCGGCTTTTCGCTTGCAAAAGTCCCCGTTCCTGATTTCGACAAAATGTTGCCTCTTTCTAAGCATCTTTGCTAACAACCTATTCTGTCTAAACGTTTTCGAGCAACGGGGCAAAATTATAGTCTAAAAGGTGCAGAGTGTGTAATATTTAGTAGATGCTTGGTGGTTTTTATTTCATAAGGCCGTGTTGTTCTGGAAAAGTATAACTGGTCTCAGGCTGATGAATTGCTGCTGCGCGTCGACCGATTTTTTGGGGCCTAAACTTAAGTCAGTCGGAGACATTCTTAGGCCTTATTGAGTTTTGGATTTGTTGCCCAAACTTAAGCAGACCATTGCCACAGATAGCCCACAAATTTCCTCACCAGATGTTCGTTGTTCTACTATTTAGTGCACCGCGCTGGGATGGAAAGCTGTGAAAGCTGCCTGTCCTGTCACCTGGAGGAAAAACGTTTCTGCTTAAGTTCTCGTTGCAATAGCAAAGAAGCAGAACGTTGTAGCAAAGATTGCCGTTCCGGCTTGCAATACACCAACACAGCGCGTTCTTCTGTTCTGACCCTGGCGGCTAGACAGCGTTATTTTTATATTTATATAACTTGTAGCACCGAACGCTTCCGCTTCGAGCTGATGGAGAAACGCAAAGCCGTTCGGGCCGTTCTTAGCCTAGATATTAGCGATCCACGGTCCAGCGGTCTATAGGATACGTCTGAAGACCACAAAACGGGCACCCAATAAAGAAAACAGCTTGATTTATTTATTGAGCGCTAAGGAAAGCCCCGAGATCCAAAACCACGGCTCGCCGTGGGTTCCTCTCCATTGCGACGCCTCATTTGTCGTTGCGCTAAGAGGAGCCGTCCTAAACGTCCTGGAACCCATGGAAGTTTTTCCTTTTCTACCAGCGTTTGCAATACATAATAGAGTCATTATTAATGGTCCTCGGTGCTTCTTCTTTCTGTGACAGGAGCGCAGGAAGAGAATATCTCCTTCCTCTCTGATTGAGCCCCTTTGATGATCTACATACTAAAATACAAAGTGCCAGTAAACTTGTTAGAGAAGAGAGAGAGAGAGAGATACGCAGGCAGCTTGGATATCTGTGAACTGGTCCGTTTTAAGTACAAGTTTCTGGCCAAATAATACAAGCCTGCCAACGAGCTTCAGCCGTTTGATCCAGTCAAATCTGACCAAAATTCTTCACATTTATTTCAGAGATATTAAAATAGGATCTTGAACGCACAGTCGACAGACGCACTCGGTGTTCCTCTCCTCGTGGAAGTTCGTATTCGAACAGACCAGGTGATGATAGCCATGAACTATATCTCTGAAATATATTCAGGTCTCCAAGCTCTTGTCGGACTTGTTCAACTTGATTTCCCAATTCCGAGATTTGACCAAAACTAAAGCGACGGAATTCAGAGGTAAAAGCCGCTTCGACCCCCTAGAATACTCTTTATCTGGCAAGCGGGCCCCTTGACAAAATTCACATTTGTCCATATTTGTGGAGAAGCATACTTTCCAACGTCTAAAATAGTTTATCCTGCACAAGGGAGTAGATGTGCATAAATAGACCCTGACTCGCATCTTACAGGGGCATTTAGGGTTCAATCACTATTGAGGTCGGTATTATCTAACCGCTACGCCGTTACATGTTTCGCCATTCACGGGGTTTACCGCAAATTACCTCGAGTCGTTGAACACCACAAAGCAAATAAGCGATGTTCAAGGTGCGGTGAAATATTCCTAAGTGTTTTAACAACAGAGTTGCCACCTAAATGTCTGGAAAATGTTTGTCCAGTGCAAATTTATTGGAGCCCTTATATATAGTTTTTCAAGTTTCAAACGTAGTTTATTCAACGAAACTGCATTCTACAATGCTTAAGTTCTTGGTAAATAAAAATGTTTACAAAATAAATCAAACACCGAGACAAAAGTCACACTCGACAATATTTCAAAGAATGCTTTAAATAAGCGCAATTACACAATACATAATCACAATAAGCCTCATCACAAGCATTTCTATACAGCGTTTGTTAGAATGTACAGCAATAGGTGAGGCAGCACGCGCTCACATATACGCGCGAGACTCACACAGCATCTATGTAGTACACAACGACATCAGGTAAAAACACACTGAAAAATTAAAAACAAATTAATTTGGGAAGGTGATCCTTTATGAAAAGCACTAATAACCCCGATTTAGAATGTAACTAGATCACCGGCCTGATTCAGACTGTGAAATTAAAAGGCATTTTTTACTTCGCGAGCAAAGAGGTGCTTCGATGTGAGGCATCTAATATTTTTAGAAATCCAAGTCTAAGTTTCGGGCAGACGGCATGCAAGTGAGTATTGACTAGACTTCAAGGATACTGGGGTCACTGCGAAAGTGGCTGCACGCCTTGCTGATGTCCGATTTGGCGTAGAAATTAGTGGAAACGCAATCTCCGCTGGTACAATACCTCGCTATATGCTAGCATAGAAGCCCGCAGCGTGTCAATTTTTTCTACTTTGAGTAGGTTCTATCAAGTAAATAAATCATGGACCGAATATTTTCGTCTTATAGAAAAATGGCTCTAAGTGCATCATTCTGTATTACTCTGACTCTCCGGAGAATTCCGTAATATCAACCACCCCAGAGAACGATACCATAGCATAGTACCGGTAAGAACACGGCCTTGTACACCAGAAATAAGTCCTCTGTGGGGACCCCATCAATTTCATTCTGTGCAGCGCCGATATCACAGCATAGCACTTGGGTGCATTATGTATATTCTATGTGAGGATGCCACTTTATATTTTCCTGCATTGTCAGAATGCCTGCTAAATGATCTGAGCATATTCCTTGGCAGAGTGTTGGCAGAGTGAACGACACTTTACCTATGTTTTGTCCACCAGTAATTTATGGTGCAAATCTTACAGAAGAACTTAAGAAAAAAGACAAGTCTATAAGGCCCATAGCTTGTGGACTGACTTTGCGTAGGATTGCTGCAAAGATAGTAATGGCGAGAAATAAAAAGGCAATTTTGACAGCGATTCTGCCACATCAGGTTGGAGTGGCTGTCAAAAGTGCAGCAGAGGCACTAGTACATGCTACACGCGCCCTGTTCTGGTACTTGATTGCTGCAATGCATTTTAATACGTTAAGAAGAGACAGGATACTAGATACAGTGACGAAGAAGAGACCAGAACTTTTGCCTATGGTCTGGCAAAGTAACAGAGATCCTTTTCTTTTAACCTAGGGCACAACTTCAACATTGCTTTTGGAAGCAGGCATTTAGCAGGGTGACCCGTTAGGTTCTGCTCTATTTAGTCTCGGTATATCAGATCTTATATCGCCACTACAGAGCCCTTCCAACGTGTGGTATATAGATGACGCCACGCTTGCCGGCTCTGCGACTATCATCGCGACAGATTTAAGAAGAGTTCTGCAGTTTGAAGAAGACGGGGGACTGACTATAAGTGAAATCCTAAATGTAAATTTAGAAGAGAACACCTGGCAGATGGCAAGTCTTCCGATACGTGAAGGTGGTCTGGGAATAAAGAGGGCCACTGACCTAGCTCATGTCTGCTACGCTGCTTCACTGGTCCAATTTGGTCCGGTGCCAGCTTCGTTAGTGGAGAAGGCAGTTCGACCACAAATAAGATATGATACCAGTTAACAACGAAACAATATTAGAACCATGCTAGACCCGGGCCCTTTAAAAGAATATCCCAGCCAATATAACCTAGACAAGCTCAAAAGTAAAAAAAAAGAGCAGAGAGATCTTAGAGGAGCTTGTTTCCCGGAGAGACCGCGCCGTATTCTTAGCGGCACAAGGTCACTGCAGTGGCGGTTGGCTTAATGGATTACCCTCGCCTCAGTTCGGCACCATGCTGGATCCCAACTATTTCCGCATGATGTCAGCACTTAGAATCGGCGCTCGCGGCTGCGAGCCGCTTCAGTACAAACTCTGTGAAGGGATGGTAGATTTCAGTGGCCCACACACTCTGAGTTATATATATATATATAGAATAGAATAGAATAGAATAGAAAACTCCTTTATTCATGTCGTAAAGGGTGATGAAAAAAAAAACTGGTCGCAGAAGGGATGTGCTCAGTCCTGTTGTGAATATCTCTGGCAAACGCGCCAGGCGTACATATTGTTTATGTGCTTCGTTCTTGCAACGCATCTGGGCACATACATTATTTGGCTTCGGCGATTGTTTGGCCGCACTTCAAAAAAGTGATCGATAAGGCTCGCACCTATAAGTTGAGCTAGAACACGTTTGTCATTGTTCCTGAGTGTGTCCATTAAGGGCGGTAAAACAATGTCATTCGGCTTAAGGTCACATCTTCTACGGAGTCTCTTTAGGAATCTCCTTTGCACACCTTCAATCATACCTATGTGTTTACACAAATGTGGGTGCCATACGGGTGAACAGTATAAAAGTTTGGACAACACAATCGATTTGTACAGACGAATATACAGTGAAGGCTCCTTAACAATAAAACAACGAAACAACATATTCACAAGTATGGATGCTGCTTTGACTAGTTCTTTGATATGTGCGGAGAAGGAGAGGTCTGCGGAGATTAAGACTCCAAGATCCCGCGTCACGTTTGCCGTTGGCAGTGTTGAGCCATCGAGTAAATAGTTTAGCTCTGGGGAGCCGTGTTTCAAAACGAGGCATTTATGAACGGAGAGCTGCATACCATTGTCAATACACCACCGGCTGACACCGTCGACGGCGGACTGCAGTGCTATGTGCGCTGATTCTGAGTCAAGTGAACTATATATTTTAAGATCGTCTGCGTACAAAAGATATTTAACACTCGGTGGTATGTAGTGCTTCATGTCTAAAACAAAAATTGTATACAGAAGCGGAGAGACGCAGCTCCCCTGCGGCACGCCAGACGGTGCTGGGCGTGGACTACTTAAAGCGTCCCCTGCCTTGACACGAAATGTCCGGTTGCGCAAGAACTCTGCAAACCATTTACAGGTCTGCGGGTGGACTTTGAGCGCTCTTAGTTTGTCGACTACAAGTTTATGGTCGACTCTGTCGAAAGCACTTTTCTGATCGAAATATATACAATGAAAATGTTTGTTGGCGTTTATGTGTAGCGCCCAGTCGTGCGTCATCTCTAGTAGTTGCGTGCACGTAGATCGACGAGGCGCAAAACCATGTTGTGCCACATCGAATAACTTGTTTACAGTCATATAGTTGGTGATGTGTCTGACTAGAACTCTCTCAAAAACAGTGCAGGCGATGGAACACTGCGACACGGGGCGATAATTCTCGACACGTTTCTTGGGCCCCTTCTTATGTATGGGGGTGACAATGCTTTGCTTAAAAGACGTAGGGATTTTGGAGTCGTTATACGATCGTTCGAAAATCAACTTTAGCGGCTCCGCTAAGAATATCGCCAGTTTTTTAAAAAATATTGGCGGGATGCCGTCAGGTGTGTGACTGCATTTGGGCTTTAGACGCAGCAATTGCAAGTAAACGTCACGTTCGCTGAAAACAATTGGTGAGTCGCGTAGAACTGTCGAGCTATCCACAGCTATCGTGGAGGATGCGCTGGTTGCTGACGTAGAATTGAACAAAGACGAAAAATGCGATGCGAGGAGCTCAGCCTTGTCTTCATTCTCCGATGCGGAGCAGACGTCTGATTCCAGAGTTGGGAGGGCTTCATTGCTGGTGATACGCATATTGGCGTATCGGAATAGAGCCTTACTGTCTTTGACGTTTATGTTCAACTCCGTCAGGATGCGAAGTCGCTTTGTTGCCTTTGTGAGTTTCCGATGAAGTGGAAAGGACGATTCCGAGTCCGACGACGAAGCTATGAGTCGTTCGAGACGCATATATATCACCTTTATTGAAAAAGGGGTATTACAATAGAAGCAAAGTCGTTTCGAATTTGTGAACGACGTGCAATCCTCCAGGCAGATGAGTTGTTTACAACGTCCATCCGAGCAATCGCATGGGGGTGGATGGAAACGCCGCTCCGGAAATTATTTGGTCTTAGAACAAAATACCTAGTAATAAGTTTCTGAGGCGCTCGCTGTTTAAACACGCGGTAATCGACATGGAATTGGTATTGACTAACACTAGACAATGTGATACGCTTGCGCGATAGACAACACCGACGAGCAACTCGTTTCACACATTTATCCTGCACGCTCTACAAAAAGTCAACATCTTTTTTTTAGAATGGCATCCATACGTGACAGCAATAAGTCCACTTTGGTACCACCAAGGTTTGATACAGCTTTAGGTACACATAATGGTCCTGTATAATGAAAGACACCGCATTATGAGATTACACATTCGAGACGCGGCCTTGACAACCTCAGCCATGTGAGGTCTAAACTTCATTTGGCGGTGTAAGATTACCCCGAGGTCTTTGTGGCGTGAGACTTCCAGATTGGGTTGGCCGTTTAACATATACTGAATAGTATCTGTCATAGTCTTGAGAACGGCATACTTGGAAGTAGATGTTTGCATGCGGTTTTCCTCTGTCCATAAGGATACGGTATCAATCGCTTTCTGTAGAATAACTATGTTGTTGTCGTTTTTTGCCTCAACGTAGATTTTGAGATCGTCTGCATACAGCTGTATATGTAACACCAATATCTCGAAGCATTACCCCGAGATCCTGTACAAAGATTGTGTACATTAGGGGGCCTAAGCATGAGCCCTGCGGAACACCAGATACACACCTGCCGACCACGGAATAGCTATGCTCAACTTTGACGACTAATGTACGGTCTCTCAGGTATTCTTTGCACCAGTTTATGATTCTGGAGCCGATACCTAACGCTGACGTCTTTGTCAGAAGAAAATAATAGTCAACGCGGTCGAATGCACGTGAGAAATTAAAGTAGACAACATGCAGAGGGATGTTGCGATTTCGGGCCAGCGCCCAGACGTGAGCTACTCCCAGTAACTGGGTACCCGTTGATCAACCCTTTGTAAAACCATGTTGTGAGAAGTCCAACAGGTCTTTAGAGTCAAAGAATTAAAGCTCAGCCACAATTATTTTCTCCATTAGCAAACAAAGTATTGAACATTGAGACACAAGTCTGTAATTTTCTGGCACTGCACAAGAACCCTTTTTGTGCGTCGGGGTGCCAATAAATTGCCAAAAGAAACTCGGTACTTCATTGTCTTCCAAGAAGCGAGTAAATATTAATGATAATGCTTCAGCCAAGCTGACAGAGAGCTCTTTGAATAAAATTGGGGGAAGGTTGTCGGGAGTGCGCGGGCACTTTCTCTTAGGACTATTGAGGTGCACTATTCCCTCCTCCTTGTTAAAGATAATGTCATTTATGAAAACGGTCGGGATCTAATTAACGGTGTTGGGAATTCCAGACGGCTGAACATATACGCTCTCAGAGTAATCTTTCATAGCTGCCGCTTTGCCGGAGTTCCCTGTGACTGTGTATTTGCCAACTATAAGTGGAGCCACTCCAGACTGCAGTGTTAAACGGCGACCAACATATCGAAAAATGTCTTTGGCATTACGAATGTTTAGGTTGACCTCCTCTAGCCGCGTTTTGCGGGCTGCGGCTCGTGCCAGTTGAGTGGATAAGCGCGAGTATGCACGGGACAGTCGCACGGGATCCTCTATAAACATTCGCAAGGTAGATGGATGGTTTAGGCTTTCTTAACGGAGTAAACATCTCTATGAGAAATATAATGGCATTCGCGTGCGTTGCTGCCTCTTGACTGACGTGCGAAGTGCACGCACCTCCTTGACAACAGTGCGCACAATCGATGCCACGTCGCCGGCATTGACGTAGGCATTATCATCATCATTCTCATCCATCTCATCATCACTAGCTTGTTCAGCGTCTGTGTCAGCTGGCGGATTGCAGCGGTGACACTTAGACGCCGAGAGAGCGGCTGTTTTTCCGACGACATCTTGTGTCTGTATTTGAGTGCACAATATGTGTATTAACTGTTCACATTTGGAGCAAGAAATTGTGTTTCTGGTACCAACACAGAGCTCACAGTTGGGGCACTTTTTTGGCTCGTGTGTAGCTCGCTTGGGAGAGCTAGTGTGGACATCCACTGATCGCGCCCGCTTCGAACGTAGAGGACGTGCATCTTCAATGGATGTTGGATTGCCTACTTACTTACAACGTGTGAGACACAGAGCGGTTGCACAAGCACAACACAAAGTCACCGAATTGAGGACGATTTCACCAAACAGTGTTCAGACACGGATGCTAGCTTAGTACAGAAAAATTACAAAATTATTCAGGAGCACTTTTCGTAGGTGAGTTGCTTCGTCAGTGGCAGACGACGCAAATAAGTTGCCCAAAAAGCGCCGGTAGATCGTCCAGACATACTGAACGAAACAGTGTGATTAAAAGGTCCCTTAGGAAAGCCGACATACCATTTACACTTAAAGCGAGCTTTTAAGTTAGGTGTCCGCTGGCGACGAAAGGCCTGATACGATGACCATTGGCTAAATACGCTGGACTGGAACCAAGATATATTTTTGTGCCTATTGCCTTGCGTAGGGAACGCGGCATCTATTTTAGGCGCCATGGAGTTAAGTAGTTATTTAGAGAATTTGCCAAAAGTACGTTCAGACTTCACAATTGTTTAACATATAATAATAATAATAATAATAATAATGATAATTTTTTTTTATTATTATTAAAAATACAAGTATCTTTTTCAAAGACCCAGGTATCAAAATTAGTGCTAACACGGATGACCAGCGCGAGGGTGAGTTTCTGCGTCAGCAACTCTCGCTCGCAGTGTGTAGGGGAAACGCCGCCGCTGTCATCGGCTCTATGGATTGAAGAGTGGGGGTGAATCTAGGCGGGTACACGTTTAGATCCCACAATTGTAGGGAAACACCAATAATAATAATCATTATAATAATAATAATAATAATAATAATATTTTTTTTCGTCTGCTTAGGCTGGACGAAGGTGGTAGCACTAAGCTCGAACTCTCAAAGTTTGCGGTTTTCTTAGGTGAAAGAGAGAATTGTGTATAGCAAACATTTCTATTTTAGTAAATTATAACGTCGCAAACATTTTCGTGCTAACTAGGTGTGTCTCGGTGATCAGACGTCTGCCAGCCCGATAAGTGGTGGTGAACATATCACTCTATGTGTACGTCCACCGTCACCAGCGACAACGAGCACAGCACGCGACTCCGCACGTCCACCGTCACCGTTGACAACGTGCACACGACGTGAATCTGCACGTTCACCGTCACCCTTCGGAAGGTGCGTACGAGCTGAACGTGATATAGACCACCACTGCTCTGCAAAATGCCAGCCGTCAAGCAGATTATCGACGCAAGCACAAGTAAACGCCAAACGGGTTCTTCGGAGAGAGCAAATGTTGGACGGCCTAGTAGCCAACGACCAAGATGAAAAAGAGCAAGAGGCACCCGAAGAAGAAACTGGTGCTAACTGGAGCCATGTCCTCACAAGAGCCGACCGTGCAATTAAAGCTGCTCAACGAAAAGTAGCCAGTGCCACAGGTGCACGCATCATTAATGAGCGTCAAAGTGCACAAGGTAAATTCAACCAAATGGGTTCGGAAATACTCTTCGAGTGCCCCGATGCCCCTGATGCCTTAAAGAGTCTGAGTGTCTTAAAAATGTTTGCTGAGATCAGGAAAACTATTCCCGGAGCTCGCGTACGGATAACGGCTCTAGGTAAGCTAGCAGTCCATGTATCCCAAACGGAACAGATAAAATCCGTAAAGGCGTTGAATCGTGTATGTGGGTTGGACATACGACCTCTCCCCGACACGTCGGTACTGTGGGGACGTATCAGCGGGGACAATCCGCAGTTCTCCGAAGAAGATTTGCTGGACTGTCTGCGCGAACAGGGAGTAAGCGAAGTCCGCAGAGAGAAATTTGCTGCGGCTAGTACAGGCCAGAGCAAGGGCATCATCAAAGTGATGAAGCCGTCAAGTAGAGTGAGGATTAGATTTGATGGCAACCCAGTAGGCGAGGTGACCATTGTGGATGAATGCTTCAAGGTCACGCTATGCTGCGACTCGCCCTTACAATGTTTGTCTTGTCATAAATTCGGGCACAAAGCATCAGAATGTGCAAAAAGAGAGGCTCCACCATGCAGGAAGTGTGCGCGGCCCGGTCACCAAATGTGGGAGTGTCATGAAAAGGCTCGTTGCGCTAATTACGGTGGCACACATGCGGCTAGTGATGGCCGGTGTGGAGTTAAAAGAGTCTATACAGAAGCCCAGAAACAAAAGTTATATTCAAAGGTGTCCTCTCGTCTAACAGATTTAATCGAGGATCTTCCTCAACTTTCGCCAGCGTCAGACACAGGCGCAAATTGCCAACCAACGGGCACAGAAACAAAGTCATATGCAGACGCAGCAAGACCTACCGGCCCGCAGCCGGTACTAGATAAGGAAGGTAAGGTGCTATGACATCTGCCTCCACCGAGCCGCCCCATAAAGGGTCATGTAAAACCAAAGCATGAGTCAAACGGGACTTCACAACCGAGGCCTAAATCATCGAGTACTGTGTCGCAAGCCCCTCAGATTATCGAAGGCATGATTAAAATTTGGAAAGTGATCAAGACCATGCTTTCATCTTGGCTAGAAAAAAACCCCACATTTGCAAAGGTGACGGATTTCTTCGAATCTGAGGCTGGTAAGGCCCTAATGATATCAATGATCGAAGGCAATACTCAACCGGAAACAGACTTAACTGGAATTTGCGGTGTTGACCAATTACCCGCCCACAAACAATGAACAGCGAACCCCCTCAACCAAACCCCGATCAACCTCAAACCCGTCCCCAACAGGCGTTTATTTGCGACGTTTGCAGAAAACCCCTAAGATCGCTCCACGGATTACATATACATAAAACCCGTGTTCACGGAGAACAAACCCACGCACTTTCCGTTGGCCGGCTACCCGATGACTCCGCTCCAGATACTTCAGTCCAGGACGAGATAAACCCAGCGGACATTACCCTTGATAACGAGCCAGTCATCTTCACCCGTCTCCTAGCTCGCGTTCGCAAAAGCACTAAGCTAGTTAGAATAATTCCGAGGGGAGTCAGAAAAATCTGTTGCGCAGCCTACGCGGAGGCTCTCTCTCACTTCAACTCGAGACTAGATGCTGCATCATGGCGCAGATTAATGACCTTGCCGACACTTATGTTGCATATTCCAGAACGAAAAAGCAACGACAGCACATTATGCCAAATAATTAGGAAGAACATTACAGAATCCCGATGGAGAACGCTGGACAATCTTCCTAATGGACAGCACCACAGCCTCACACAGTCGCGCAAAGACCACCTTTCCGACCGTCAGATTGCCGCAAGGGCAGAACGCAAGTTAGCTGAGGGAGACATACGCTCCGCTGCACGCACTCTATATTCTACAGAATCCTTCGCATTGCCCGACGATCACACGACTTAGGAACTTAGAAGCAAGCATCCCTCTCCCCCGGCTCACGTTAGAGACCGCTTGATCAACTTCGAGCAACCTTCCTCGGAAGAACCTTTCATCGTCCCGGCACAGTTCGTAGTTAATGCAGTTCGCTCATTCTCACTGGCCTCTTCCGAAAAGCTGCTAGCGGAACTGCGCTTTTTGACTAACTTGACCCTAAGTGGCAGGCTGCCAAGTTTTTGCCACCCAATCTTCTATGGGGCAGATCTGACAGCCCTGAAGAAAAAAGACGGTTCCATTAGACCAATAGCGTGCGGCCTCACCTTACGTAGGCTGGTTGCCAAAGTAGCAATTTCCATCAATAGGACGACAATTGTGAAGGCGGTGACACCTCACCAGGTTGGCGTATCGGTAAAAGGCGGAGCCGAAGCTGCAGCACACGCAACTCGGGCTTTCACGGAGGCAGAGGGGCCCCCACGGGTCCTGGTAAAACTAGATTTTCAAGACGCCTTCAACACGATTCGACGCGATGTCATTCTTAGTGAAGTTAAAGCAAAAGTTTCACAAATGTTCCGCTTAGCGTGGCAGAGCTACGGCAAGCCATCACTGCTGTCCTGGGGAGAGAATGAGCCTCTTCTCTCAGCCAACGGAGTACAGCAGGGAGACCCGATTGGACCCGCCTTATTTAGTTTAGGAATCTCAGGATTAGTGTCCCGTATGAGAAGCCCACTAAATGTGTGATATCTGGACGATGGTATACTAGGCGGCCCGGCAAACGTAGTGGCCTCCGACATACGCGAAGTGCTACAGTTTGCAGAAGAGGGAGGCTTAACTCTCAACGCCTCTAAATGCGAGCTGTAGGCGGAACCTCCCACGAACAGGAAGAGGCATGCAAAATCATCGCAGACGCCCTGCCCGGTACAAAGAGAATCGAGCTGCCTCACTTGGAAGTCTTAGGAGCGCCCGTTGGCTCTCGGAAGATCTCTAGAACAATCCAGGATAAGAGAGACGCCCTTCGGTTGAACTATATTTTACGCACTTCGCCCACAGGCCAAAACTGTGATAATTTGCAAGCGTTTGACGAGGTGGCAAGGGAGACACTGAGCGAAGTTCTAAACGTGGCCCTTACTGACAGATCCTGGAAAAGGGCCACACTTCCACTCAGCGAAGGAGGGTTGGGACTAAGGTCTGTAGCAGACCTTGCTCCATTGTGCTACGCTGCTTCTCTCATAGAGTTCTCAGGGCTCGCAGAGACGCTGTTAGAACCGCATGTTTGTTCTGTTCTCCGCGCAACGAGGGACGAAGCTGAGCTGGCAGCAAGACAATCGATAGGCCCTGGCCCCTGGGAACAACACCCTACGCAGCATATACTTGACGGCTACAAGTGCCAAACAACCGCTCGCAAGATCTTAGATGACACCCAATCTGCGACAGAGAGAGCGGTATTGATAGCCGCCCGTGAGACCTTCAGCAGTGGCTTTCTAAGGGCACTTCCTTCACCGCAGCTGGGCACCATGCTGGAAAACACCTCCTTCCGCATGGTGGCCGCCCTAAGAATAGGCGCTCCCATATGTGAGCCATACGAGTGCAGGGCATGTGGAAAAACAGTGGATAAGGACGGACTGCACCCTTTAAGCTGCTCTAAGAGCCCTGGTAGAACTCTCAGACACGCGGAAAGCAACGCAGTTTTAAAGAAGGCTCTTCGAAGAGCCGGCATACCAAGCACCCTAGAGCCCAGGTTGGGCTTCGAAGACGACAAAAGACCCGACGGCGTCACCATTCCGCCATGGTCTAAGGGCAAATGTCTAGTATGGGATGCCACGGTATCATGTACAGTGGCTCCGTCATACTTGATGCATAGCGCTACCCGGTCAGGGTGGGTTGCCGAACATGCTGAGATCGCAAAAAAGCGCAAATACTCTGACCTAGAGAAAAGATACCACTTCGTACCCGTCGCCATGGAAACGATGGGTCCAATCAGCAAAAACACAAGTATCTTCCTCAAAGACCTAGGTATCAAAATAAGTGCTAACACGGGTGACCAGCGCGAGTGTGAGTTTCTACGTCAGCAACTCTCGCTCGCAGTGTGTAGGGGAAACGCCGCCGCTGTCATCGGCTCCATGGATTGAGGAGCGGGGTTGAGCCTAGGCGAGTACACGTTTAGATCCCACAATTGTAGGGAAACACCGAAATATTGAATACATATAATAATAATAATAATAATAATAATAACAATAATAATGAAAAGGTAGCTCAAAGACCTGCTGCAAGTGTGGTTGCCTAAATAGTGTCGGGGGCAGTAATATCGCGTTTGCACATGTATCGCCGCCATAGTTCTGTCAGGCTGCCTATATATACAATAAGTTGCTGTTGACTAGCGTGATGGACAAATAATATAGCTAGCTACAGATTCGTAAACATCCTCACTCGTTTTGATGTCATTGTTACGAAATCCGCTGTGTGACCGATCGAATGGATCTTCTCGGTTACAGCATACGCCGTACTTGCTCCTCGAAGATCTCTAAGGTGACCGCAGATAGATCTTCGAGATCTACGCAATCACGAGGATGGACAACTTTGCGCAAAAGCCAAAGATATAGTAGAAGCTGCAGCAGCAATCACAACTAAAACAGCAGCATGTGGATATTAAATTTGCTCTCGCCTGAGAGTGGTCTTCTCACTGTACATTTTTTTGGTCGTAATGGAATTTGTTTTACGATTTTGCACGTAGAAGCGTTAACGTAAGACATACCAATATATCGAAATGTTTACGACTCTCTTCTTTAATCTGGCTATTTGCTTTTCGCTACGCAAGCTAACAACGTGTCCTATCTATTGCGCATTTTACACCCCGAACACGCCGGTATGATCAATTCCTTCATTCGTTGGTTGGTTCTCCCGCAAACGTAGATTTTGCACAACTCTGTGGGAGCAAAGAGAATACCAGAATAACTACTTTTCTAAATTTCATTCTCTCTCTCTCTCCTAAACAAGACGTTTCCGCCCCCTCGTTCCATTGGGAAAAAGATATTTTCTTGCCGAGTTCTACGTTGTTGTTGGTGTTGGCGTTGTTGTTGTTGCTGTCGTCGTCGTCGGTACGCGGCGAAACGTCGATACAACTGACTCTGTGCCAGTTGAAACCAAGCCGCCGACGACATAAGTGCGTCGTGTGTTAGTCGCACGTAGATACGAGGTGTGTTCAAAAAGTATCGCGACGGTTGTGTTTTTTCAAAAATTATTCAATTATTCATGAATATCTATTTTGTCCCCTTCAAAGTAATCCCCATGAGATATTATACACTTGTGCCAACGGTTTTTCCAATCTTCGAAGCACTTCAAAAAACCATTTTTTTTTATCTTGTTCAGCTCCTCCTTCGATGCCGTCTTTATCTCGTCAAGCGTAGCGTAACGTCGTCCTTTCATGGGCCTCTTCAGTTTAGGGAACAAGAAAAAGTCACAGGGGGCCAGATCTGGGGAATACGGTGGCTGCGGCATCATTAGTGTGTTGTTTTTGGCCAAAAACTCGCGCACAAGCAACGATGTGTGAGCAGGGGCGTTATCGTGGTGCAAAAGCCAATTTTTGTTCTTCCACAAATCCGGGCGTTTCTGGCGGATTGCTTCGCGCAAATTGCGCATAACTTGCAGGTAATATTCCTTATTGACCGTTCTACCCTGTGGCAAGAACTCATGATGCACCACGCCCCTGCAATCGAAGAAAACTGTCAGCAAAACTTTCACATTCGACCGAACTTGGCGCGCTTTTTTCGGTCTTGCTTCGTGCGGTAGCTTCCATTGAGATGATTGATCTTTGGTTTCCACGTCATAACCATAAACCCACGATTCGTCACCAGTTATGACCTTCTGGAGCAAATTTGGGTCGTCGCGGACAGAGTCCAACATCTCATTAGCAATGTTCATGCGATGCTGTTTTTGGTCGCAATTGAGCAATTTTGGTACGAATTTCGCGGCGACCCGTCTCATGCCCAAATCATTGATAAAAATCGAATGGCACGAGCCAATCGATATGTTTAGGTCCTCAGCAACTTCTATAACGGTGATTCGACGATTGGCCAATACCATTTTCTCCACTTCATTAATTTTTTCGTCTGTTGTTGAAGTGCTCGGGCGTCCGGCACGCTCTTCGTCGTTCACATCTTCTCGGCCTTCTGAGAACATTTTGTACCACCGATAAACGTTGCTTCGGTCCAAGGTAGCTTCTCCGTATGCCACAGTCAACATTCGGAATGCATCCGCGCACTTAATTTCGTTTTTCACACAAAATTTGATACAGGTTCTTTGATCCATTTTTTTGAATAGGTAAAAATCGAAGACGATCCAAACCACGTGCAAGCAAAGCAGCTGTCAACAATTAAGTGAACATTCAAAATGGCCGAGCTTGTCGGCATAAGTGAGAGACATGAGTACCAACATAACGCCACAAAAAATCGAAATTCGAATATACGTAACCCGCGAAAATTCAAAAGTCGCGATACTTTTTGAACACACCTCGTACATACATACGCAGTGTGTAGCAGCTGTGACATACGTTCGAACGACCGCGAAAGTTCCCCTTCATTCATTCGACTGAAATGCACTATCGTATTGTCGATGTCGTCATTGGTTGTCGTCGGGGGTTGGCGTCGTGGTTGTTGTTAACGTTGCACACTTGTAGCTTATTTGGAACGTGTATATAAAGTGCGTTGCAAAAAGCATTAGCAACTCACGTTTTTTGGTAACAATTTCGGCTTGATTCATTTGATTTATGGATAGCTTGCATTCATTGAACGGCTTGCTTCAAGAACGGCATACCACTCTGCATAACCATAACGAGTATGATGGTAATTTCGTTGCAATCTCACAATCAGTTCATACCAAAAAACAACGTGTGAAAGAACAGTGTTGCAATATATTACAAACAATAACCTCTTGTTTGTAAAGAATTTGTCGATACTACAGCTGATATTTTATCCCGGGGATTAAATGTCTTGTTCCCGGGATTCCTGGGAATATTGTCTAGCTAAATCAATCGTTCTATAGCTGCAAAATATTCTACAGCTCAATCGTTGTCCCGAACTAACGACAAAGCTTATGTTTAAACGATGGGTCGTACAAAGGATCTCTTGGAGAACGAAAATACAATAATTGAGGCATATGCTGAGCTGAGTTATACAGTAACTGCTATAGCAATCAGATGGCATAAGAGCACCATTCTGGAGTGAACCAAAGGTGCAAATCAAACAGTGAGCGTAAGCCTGTTCTGACTATTTGAGATCGGCGTAGGATCATACAGTTGGCTATTCATGACCAAATGTCTTCTTCCAGGATCAGGGCCACTTTGGGAGTGTCAGCGCATGGAGCCACAGTATACCTAGTGATAAGTTCTGACAAAAACGTGCGATACGCGAAAAGAAACCTTATGTTGCGACTGCAACCGAAGCATATTATCGCACGGCGTAAATCTTTGCATAGATACCAAACCTGGGATAACGAGTGGAAAAACATAGTCTTCTCGGATGAAAAGAAATTTAATCTCGATGGCCCTGACGGCTGTCAGTACTATTGGCATGATTTACGGAAGGAACCTAAAGGGTTCTCGAAACGTGTAACCGGTGGTGGTTCCGTGAAATATTGGGGCTCGTTGGGATATAATGGGAAGTCTGATCTAGTCGCGATTGTGGGCCGAAACAATTCCGACAAGTACCGGCGTATCGTCGGTTTCCAGTTAAAGCTAATTTCAGAAGAATTGGGGGACCTGACGCAGTTTTTCAACAAGATAACGCCACGTTTCATGCCTCGGCTAGCACTATAGTCTTTTTTCAAGAACACGGGGTGCTGAGGATTTTACAAGTGTTGCTGGAGTTAGTGGCTGGCGCAGTACGCGCTGTATTGTCTTAGTATTAGGGTTTTACTGATATAACCATTTCCACGAGTTGAGGTTCCTCCCCCTGTACTCCATTTATACATTTTCCCCGCTCGGCGTGTGCTGCTTGCTGTGGACGTCTCCTGCCGTCGGCTGCCGGCCTCCCGTACTCACTCCAGTTCGTTCTTCAGCCTCATTACGTCTTCCACCAGGTTCATCCCCTGTTTCAATTTATTCTTGTTTTCTGTTCGAGCATGGCGAGCAAGTGCTTGGCAGAGGAAGACGGTGTGAGTGACATCGTCGACCTCGCCAGTGCAATATTGTAGTGTCCACCACCCGCATGACCGGCCGGCGACCGTTACGAGTTTACCATTCTCGCGTTCAAGTAACAGACGTACTCTGTCTGGCTCGTACCAACGACTACTAACTCATTTATTTGTATGGCTCCTATTATATTACAGATTTGCCCGCGCATGTTGTGACTTCCCGCGTCTTCGCTACTGGGGCAGCATCTTCTACTTGGCGCAATGTCTTTAGTTTGCTTCGGCATCGCCGCCAACCGACGCTGTCTATGACCGCGCTGCTTAACGGATTCTGGTATCCTACACGTATGTAATACACGTAGACTCCGCGACTTTACCTATCTTGTGCAAGTACTTCTGGAAGTATCCGTGCTCCGTCAGTACCTGCGTCAGGTATTAGGTGACGTGGCCATGCTTTCTGTTGAACCATTTATCTAGGTCAGGGGGATCTGGCAAGTCCAGGCTCCTGGGGCCTCCGGTAACAATTGGCTTTATTCCCGTAGCCAGTCCTCAAGCGTTTGCTGTTGAGCGCCTCTTTCTTTTGGCGTTCTTGTCTTCGCCGCACTCGCTTTTCAATTAGCCTAGACCACAACATGAACCTAGCAATCTCGATCACCGCTATTGTTTCGATTGTGCAATACGCGCTGGCGATTTTTATCGCAAGCTTCCGCTACGTCAGAAGCCGGTCTCTGTTCCTATTTAACTCCATTGCATTGGGACCCCACGTGGATGGGCGTAGAGCACGGAAGACTCTGCCACAGAGGCAAGAAGCCTTCTCTTGCCCTCCGCCGCTCCCTGTGTCCTTGGCAGAATTTTTTCCAGGCTGTGTACGATTATTTCTGCCTTGGCGGTCATCTTATCAATGTGTTTGTTGCCGTTGAGGGCTTTGTTGATGGTCACATCCAACGTATCGGACCGACTGCTTGACTTCGATGGCCACTCCATCGAATGCTAGTTGGACCTCTCCGTACTTCTTCCGTCCTGTGAGACGCACAGCCTGACATTTTTCAAGGGCCAGCCGAAGCCGATGACCCGCTATCCAGGCGTTTAATATTTCGATGGCAAGCCGGGCCCGCCCTTTGAGTGCGTCCGCATTGCGCACCGTGACAAGGACGGCCAAAAAGACATTACGAACGTTCAGAAGGACGGCCATGCAAAGCGCTCTAGTCCACTTTTTCGCTGCTTTCCTCTAGCGCCCGATTCATGGCCACTTCTCTCGAGCGCTTATGTCGGAAGCCAAACTGGCTGTCCGATAGCGCTCTTTTTCACTCTAATTCAGCTTTCAGCCTGTTGTTGAGTATCGCCCCGAATGTCTTCCCGATGATCTCTAGGAACATATCGGACGATACCCTGGGTCTGTCGGCAGCTTTCCTGGTTTCCTTATCAAGGCCCCTGTTATTGAGTATCATCATCATCATCAGTTTCTCTAGGAAACATATCGGACGGCAGCTTTCCTAGTTTCCTTATCAATGCAAGGTCCTCTATCCTCCACTGTAGTGGATAAACCCCCTCCTAAAGGATCTTGTCTGCCATCCGCTTAAACAATTCTGGCTGCTCTTGTAGGCTGATCTTCACTGCTTCTGCTGGTATTCCGTCAGGGCCGGAAACCTTGCCTTTCGGCGAGCGATCCGCAGCGGCCATTATGCTTCAAGAGTGCGAGAGTGTGTGCGAGAGAAGACGAAGCCATCTTGTCTCCGCGCGTAGTCCGGCGGGCGGTGCAGACAAAGACGAACTCATCTTATCTCCGCGCGCACTCCCACGTACAGGGCAGACGAAGACGAACGCACCCAGTGTAGACATGTGAGGCGATTCAACAAGTGTGCATTGTATAATCTAACATTCTCGCGACAGCATCGTTGCATTTCCCCAGATATCTGCAAGAACAAAAGAAGAACAACAAGAAATGCTCGTATTGCCGTCGTCGGGCCATGCAAGGCCGTTCCAAGATCCTCTGCTGCCTACCAGCAAGGCGATAAAGAGATACCTTAACGTTCCAGTTAAGAAGCCAGGCCGTCCCGCCATTGACGTCGACGGCATAGAACCTCTGAAGGAGATGGATCACTCGTGTGCCGAGGCTTTCGGCATTAAACAACGCCCTGCGGATACATCCCCAAAGGGACTTCGCTTCGACAAGAACGGACTGCGCATAGGCTGATCTTAAACGGGGCGTTGATACAGGGCGTAGCGGCGGCATACGGTCGGGCGTAAGCGGTTCTCAAGGAGGAGATGTCAGAATAGTGGTAGAGTCCTGCAAGTTAAAAAATACCAGGATGAAGCAAAAAGAGGTATCAAAGAGACTAGACCTGGATCTCCGCAGGGTCGAAGTGGCACTGGATTCCTTCAAGGTTTCTCTGCGGACCTCGCTGGAGGACGGGGAGGAGGAGATCAGGAGCCTCCGGACCTTACTGGAGGCGGCACAGAGCGAACGAGATGATTTGCTGGCGCGGCCTCCTCAATCCTCGGACCCTTTGGCGATCTGCCTGCGATGCGCCCCGGTGAATCCAGAAGCTACCGAAGTGTATCGCGTCTCGCGGCGCCGACGACTTGCTAAACTGTCGGGCCTGTTCTGACCTCCGGGCTCTCTTCGGCAGGTTTCCCCATCTTCCGAAAGGATCACTTCCCTCAAAGAAATGAGGGGCGTGCTGGTCGTCCTGAGGGCAAAGGCTGACTCGGAGGTTCGCCTGTTTCGCTAGTTATTTTTTTTCTCTATTACGTCTGCTTACACAGCCCCTAGGCATGGCGACGGTGTGTGTCTATGGACACCTGGGAGTCTTTTGCTGGGTCTCCGGGAAACGGTGTAACCTTGTGGTAGGCATGTTACGTCCCGACAAGCCCTGCGATGAAGCTGTGATCACTCTGTTCCGCTTCGTTATTGAGCGCATGACCCAGCTCTCAACCTCAGCGGCCACAGAACCCCCTGTCCTATACGTCGTCTACCAGTGGCGCTCAGAAACGACGCAGCGTATTTTGAAGACTCTCGTGGTCCAGTCGTTTCGAGACGGCTTTATAGAGATTTGCCGGGCAGACGGGCTGCAAGCAGGTCGGCTGCCATTGAGTGCCGCCAGTAAAGAGACCTGTCAGCTACGTCCTTAACGAGACACATGTCTGTCAGGGTCAGGGTCAAAAAGAGCCGGACCTGAGCTGACATAGTGATAAAAAAGTGATCTTCTAATAAAACTCTGCAAGACCCGGAGGGTTACCTGTATAGGGTATGGGTGTCAATAACATCTCACCGATACCCGAAATACTCACTGCTCGTCACCGGGGCCTTCAATGCGGTGCACACTGCCCGCTAAACGACTACCGCTACTTAGCGTTTGAACTGATCTCGCCGACCACGCGTCGCCCCGGAACACCAGGAGTACATGGCAGATGCAGTACACCAACAAAGCTGCTCCAAAGTCTTTTTCTAAAAACCGGTTTGCTAGCTTGGCGCATGATCTTGCATTGGTGGTCACCACTCCCACATGGACAATCCTAACTAGGGCGAACACGGCTCGTGATTGAATAAACAGGTGGATGACTGAACATCACCTGGACTTAGTACCACACGGCTCGTGATCGAATAAACAGGCCGTTGACTGAACATCACCTGGACTTAGTACCACAAAAAACGAGGCCTTTTTTAACCGGCCGCAGGCGGTCAGGGCCCTGGAGCTCAACGCTTTTACGCCGTCCCGCCACGCCAAGTACCTAGGGGTGACTCTAGGGCACAGGTCTAACTGGCCTACCAGATATCAGGTTACGCAAAAAGTAGTAGGAGTATCGCCCAACCTAGCACGCAAAAAGTAGTAGGAGTATCGCCCAACCTGGCCCGTATACTTTGACCAATACATATTACATTGCCCAGGCGCTGAGCGGACATGGCCAGATTCAGTCCGACATGATAATGAGCGGAAAAGCCCCCCCCCCCCCCCCCCGATTTAACTTAGTAGGACTAAGCAGCATGACCTGTTTGGGACGCATCTACAGACTAAGGAAAGAGCTGAAGCATGAGGCTTCTCCCTCCTGTTCTTGAGAAAATTCACTAAATAAATAAATTTTCCTCATTTATTGTCATCTATGGTTTTCTGGCTCTCGCATTTCTCTACCTAACTGAAACAATATAACGCGTCTTCTGGAATTGGTTTCTTGTAATTGGTCGTCTAAGCGTCTCCTAATGTTCTCTAACAGGTCAGTAATTTGTAATCTTATTACATGGCACATTTCGTGGTTATCCAACTCCTCCAGTTGTCGCTCCACGTTTCGCAGTTTTCTATTTATAGCGAGTGTCTTACGCCACAGACGGTCGTGTTCCTCATTAAGGCTACGCATACACTCGTCAAAATATAGTCCTTGACGTCCACGTTCACCTGCTCCAGGTGATACGTCAAAGCCACGGCCAGGTTGTCTACGTGGAGGTGCTCTACGTGGAGGTGAGATGTCATCGCCACGATGGCGAGGTCGTCCACGTGGAGGTATTATGTCATCGCCACGACGGCGAGGTCGTCCACGTGGAGGTGTTATGTCATCGCCACCATGGCGAGGTCGTCCACGTGGAGGTGCTTCACGTGGAGGTGATATGTCTGGACGTATGCGAACACGACGCGGAGGACTACCACCCATAATGCAACGAGACAATGCCGTCCGCCGACCTTTTGCTATGTGACCATTTTTTGTTTTCTGCATCCCAACAAATTTAGCCGGTTGCAGGCGATCTAATGATTTCATCAGGACACAAGGTTTACGACTACCTCAGCAGGGAAATATGGAATAAAAATGTAGAATTTGGCTGTATCTTGGAACCGTTGTGGAATCCAGCTGTAGAAGGGTAGACCGCATGGGTTTCAAAATCGTTGTTTCATGTTACAAGCTACATATTTCGTAGCTATATACCACTATGGGATCGCAATTGTTATTAATGTGCTGAACTGCACCATACTTTTTCAGAACGTAGTTGGGGTAGTTAAGTAATTGCATTTTTTCTCAATAATATTTCGTTATTTACACAACATTTACCTGCCTCCAAACCTTTATCCTCAGACTCCGCCTCTCCCGTCTGACAGCACTACAACACGCATCTTGGGGTCCAATGGATGCTAACCACCGAGCACTTCGAAAAAGACTCTGCCAAAACAAGACTTCTTTGCGAGCGCTTGGGAACCTCTATTGAGACCGCTACCCAAGAGACTGATTACTGGTCTCAACGACTACACAACACGTTCGATGGGACACATTTTAAAAAGCACACAAAATGCCCTTTGTACATTACTGGAGAAAGGGTATGAGCTCTCTATCGGGTAAGGAGTATTTAAACCTACTAAAGCTCAGAATCAACGCACTACCAACGGGTGCAAGATTGGCTAGGGGACGCCCGGGCTACAACAAACGTTGTAGGCACGGGTGTCATGCGCCTGAGACCTTGGCTCATGTCGCTCAGATGTGCGATACAACACACAAACAAACTATAAAGAGACAAGACGACGTCTGTGATCGCGTGGCGCATCTTCTCCGCAAGAGGGGTCATGAGGTGGTTCGTGAGCGAGTATTCCGTCGACCGGGCGCACCGGGTCTAAAGCCCGACCTCGTAATAGCAGCACCTACTGAGGTCTTGGTTTTAGATTCCGAGGTTTGCGGCCCGAACAGGGACCTCGCAAAAGCGCGGCAGGTCAAGATCACCAAATATGACGTTGAGTTCCTAAGAGCGGCGCTCTCTATGAGTGGTGTATGGGACTCCGAATCTGCGAGTACGCTCTTGGGGCTCGGCTGAGACTAAATGCTTATAGAGCAACAGCGGGGACTATAAATGTTCATAACGTAACAGCGGAGACTTCCATCGACATTTGGGGTCTAGAATTACTCGAGATCTCTATATTTGACACAACTACACCGCCCCTAAATTATACAGCCACTAGCAAGATTCATGTCTTAGCGAACGAATTAAGCGGAATAACGACGTTAGGCTTATTTTACGACGACTTGACGGAGACAAAAGCAGCAACTATAATTAATACCCAGTGAACTTCCTCTGAAGTCTGATGACCTCAAAACGATGGTTAGGTATTGTGTGAAACAAGTTTCGGATGACGTCTTATGAGAGCTCGCCCCGAGCCTTCTCAAGGTTCTATCTGGTTTGAAAACAGTTTTTCGTCGGCGTAAACCTTTCGGGCGAGCCAGCTCCACACATTCTTGGTGATATTGAGGTCAGGTGAGACTGCAGGCCAGCGTAGGACCTCAATGTGGCGTTGTTTGGACCAGCTTCAGATTAGCCTGGCGGTTTAAATCGGAGCGTGATCGTGTTGGAAAAAAAAACTTTGTATGATACCCGACAGCAGCTCAGATCATCACCGAACCGCCGCCTCAGTGAGGTTTTGACAAAGTTTTGAAAATGTGTTCTTTCTTGCACACATCGTGGAAATAATAGTTACATTTATTGGGCCCATCAAAGATGATGTTTTTTAATCCGAAAAGAGCACTCTGTGCCACTCAGTGGTCCATGACATCGTATCGTGGGCACTCAGTTGTCCATGACACACATGTGTGGTCCTGAGTAGGTGTTGCACATTTCACAAGTTCGTTTGCACACTAGACGCCGCCACAATTGCCCTTGCCGAGAGCGCAGAATTCGACGCTTGCTTCAAAAAATCACGCTTGCTCGTTCTAAAATGCCATTTAGATGCCCGGAACGGCATTTTTTACGGCTTTGTTTTCACCTAAACTCTTGAAGTTGTTCATTACTTGGAGAAAACGCCCTAATTGACAAGAAATTTAGCGATAAGAGACCGATAAGTCTTGATTTGTACCTTTTCGTCGCTCGTAAGGCGCCACCATAAGCCCATCATTCCAACACAAACACTTCTGATACGAGGTTTAATTTTGCTTCCGTCGAGTCGTGAAATAAGTTTAAACGTCGTTATTCCGCTTTATTCGTTCGCTAAAGCATGCATCTTAATAGTGGCTGTATAATTTGCAATGTACCTGTGTCAAATATAGATAGCTCGTGTTACAAAGTAATTCTAGACCCCAAATGTCGATGAAAGTCTCCGCTGTTACTCTATGAGCATGTATCACTGTAGTCTTCACACGAATGGAATAATACATGTGTGTATTGCAGCAAATGTTAAAAAAAGCTTAAAATAAAACAGGTGGCTGTATCTTTTTTTTTATTGACTGTGTATATATATATATATATATGATTGATTTATTGTTCGCTTGGCATGTATACACATGTCACCCTTTTATGTTAGGGTTGCTTAGAGCGGCAGCATATATATTACCCTTCAATACCTACTTAGTATTTGCTTCACATTGTGACAACCTCTTCTTTATAATATCGACCAGGTCATTTCTAACATTTGGTCCTAGAGCTAGGGTCACCGACAGCTCTATATCTCTGCTCCCTCTTAAGGCTATACATTCTTTAATAATATGTTCGATTGATTCATTCTCTAGCCCACATGCTCGACATTCTGTACTTTGCTTCTCCTTATATTTAGCTCTATGTATCCTTGTATCCAACATCGCTGCCCTGGCATTTGCCAATAGCCCACTCGCTCTTGACTTATCGTATACCCATTCTACCCCACCCCTTTCCCTCTTTTTCTTTTTCATACATAGTTGCTAAACTTAATTTGAAACCCATCACCAATTTCCATTTGTCTGTATATGACTTGCGAAAAAAATTAATATATATATATATATATATATATATATATAGCTCCCCTAGAAAACGACGAAACTGGAAGAAACTCAATCGAGTTCCCTGTACCTATTGGCGTTTGAAGTATTTGTCTACCTGGTGCACCCACTGACTCGCCTCAGATCGAAAAAATTGCTCTAAATGCATGACTTTTACAAATCGTTCTGGTGTGCATTCAATAAGCATTCTAGCTAGATAGAATTTTCAAACGAAATTAAAATGTCGCTGCTGCTATCCGCTAATGGCAGTGTTGCGCCACGAAACGCAGACGAAGCATCGTCAGCTGTGCAATGACGGACGCCTTTCAGCTAGGCTAGCAGCAGTCGGGTGTCTTCTGAACGATGTCCCTGTCTGCAGCTCTTCATCAATCCGTCAAATGTGGGCAGCGGCGTGGTCACGGCGAATATGCTGAGGATGCTGCTGCTGCTGCTGGAAAACAAAATCGTCGTGCTCGTAAAAGCCCGTCGTAGCCTTTAACCTCTGCAGGTTAACAAACGTTACTGTGCTACTAACTGGCGTGGGATCTCATCCTATCTTCGTCGGTCGCCACTAATATGTATTGACTCCTGTACCGCCGCGTCGCTAAACTCAACCAATACCTACCTACAAGGAATAACAACAAAACGTGGTCTCCGGACGACGGTTGGCAAACCAGGCGAGACGCCTGCCCAGCGGCCACCTTGGGCGCGCCCCTAAGTAACAGCTATATGTATGTGTCACACTACGTCTGAGCTCTGACAGCTTTCGGCCATGGACGCCATATTTGCAGTAGCACTTTGGACTGCGGGGCCACCCACCATGTACCCAGGAATTCCCCAAATTACTTCGCGAATACTGCCGCTGACAGGACAGTATGACACTCGTGTTATTCAAGCATACCGTTTTGCTTTGTCGGACGGACACTGGGCCGCACACCTTGGATATGTCGCAAGACAGACAGGCAGGGAGACCGAACAAGGCGATACACATTTTCATAATTGCACGTTTTTAACAATTGCAACAGATAAAGGCGTTCTAGCATGTCGTTTAACAAACCTCAATATCCTCACTCATCCAGCTCCGAAACCTCCAGCAGTCACCGCGGCGGCGTCAACAATAACAATAACGACGCAACCTAACGTCGGTAACGGAGAAGAGCCGCCATCCATGATCGTTGCGTCTGAAACCGTCACAGGTGTTCGAAACGACGCACAGGAGAAAGCGAGTGCAAATCAGTGGGGGAACGTTAAACACCGACGACATCGCTGCACTAGATTAAACCAGGAGCATCCTCCAAGAAAGTAATGGATAAGGCTATATATATATATATAATATTGTGATGATTTATCAATAATTTACAATACGTAAACGCCCTAATGAAAATAATGGTAAAAAGGTGTCACTTAAGGTTAAAAATCAGCTGTTCGTGTCCTTGCTTGATGGCAGCCCCTGCTCTTATGGACTCGGTGCGAGCTGTATATCCTCAAGGTCCCTTGCAACGTTAAGACGGTAAAATCCATAAGATTCCTCTTTGTGACGCCGAGCCCCAAGAGCGTACTCGCCGATTCGGAGTCCCACTCATAGAGATAGTTACTGTAGTGTCCACCATCCTCATGACCGGCGAGCGACCGTAACGAGTTCGCCGTTCTCTCGCTCAAGGAACACGTCCTCTGCCTGGCTTGCATCAACGACTACTAACTCATTTATTTATATGCCTTCTTATATACTCACAGATTGCCCGCTCATTTAGTGACTTCCCGCGTATTCGCTAATAGAATGGCGGCATCTTCTATTGGGCGCCATGTATTTAGCTTGCTTCACCATTGCCGCCAACCGACGTTGTCTATGCCTGTACTGCCTAACGGACACTGCTATCCTGCATTATCTCCTCCTTCATAAGCTTGATTCGAATTTTATCCCCACTTGGCTCCCGTAAATGGCTCTAACTTGCCGTGGACGTCCTTTACAGCGGTCGTCTTTATGTTTACCATGTGATGCACTCGGCGGCAGCTGGCCTCCGTATACTGACCCAGTCGCTGGGCACGACCGCACGAACCTGGTTCCGATTGCGGTTATTTTTCCGTCTACGTACTCCTTCGGTTCGTCCACTCGCGTTCGCTCATCCTCATGTGTATCCTCCTCCGCCGCCTCCAGGCATGATCCAACGATCCCAGCGTCGCCGCTTCTCCACGCCGATCGCCTGCACATTCTGCCGCGTTTGTACACTCCCGGCCGAAATTACCAAACTTGCCACACTCTCGGCTCCTAACTTGTTTTGCCGGGCATATTTTGGCCCCGTACTCGTGGCTTATCCATCCGCACGTCTGGCATCCGCCCGCTCCGTGTTCTCGCCTTGCCGCCGGCTTTTGTCCGCTTCGTTCCGCCACCTCCTTCATCAACCCGCGTCGTCCTGCATCCAACATGGCTTCCGTGACGCGTACCTGACGTGTAGCGCGGCCATCGTGACCTGTTCGACTACTCCGTACTCGTGGCTTTTCTATCCGTACACCTGGCATCCACCCGCGCCGTGTTCTCGCCCGGCCGCCGGTCTTTCCGCTTCTCGTCACCTACCCGTACCATCCTGTGATCCATCTGCCTTCCGTGACGCACCTCTCCACGTGCAGCCCGGCCGTCACGGACTGCTCGACTAGCAAGGCCTCCTGGAGGAGGAGCTTTTCTCTTACCCGTGGTGTTGTTGCTCCTAGCATGAGCTGGCTCCTCAACACCAGAGGCCCTGGGCGTCGAGCTTGCACCCCACCACAAGCCACTGCAGTGCCGCTAGGTACTCACCGTTGTCGTCACTGGCAATGGCTGCCGAACTCCTCGTCGGCAACGGCTGCTCCCTTGTGTTTCTTGAACAACTCCGTTAGCTTTGTCACCATCCTGACGTAGTCGCCTTGCCGTCCTCCTCCGGCTCCGTGCCTGGTGCCACTCCCTTCACGGTGTTGTTGGCCGGTCCATGGATGGTAGAACCGAAGGTGGGGGTGGCAGACAGACCTGTGGCATTGTTGTACTGCCTTTTCATTTTTCCCGATCCTGTCGACTGCGCCAGTTGTAGTGTCCACCATCTTCATGACCGGCCGGCGACCCTTACGAGTTCGCCGTTCTCTCGCTCAAGCAACACACGTTCTCTGCCTGTCTCTCGCACCAACGACTACTAACTCATTTATTATCATTACCTTTTCATATACTCATAGATTGCCCGCGCATTTAGTGACTTCCCGCGTCTTCGCTAATAGAGTAGCGGCATCTTTTATTTGGCGCCATGTATTTTTCTTGTGTACCATGTATCCTATTGCCATCAATCCACGCTGTCTATGCCTGTACTGCCTAACGGACACTGCTATCCTACAGTTATGGATCCGAATCTGCGAGATATTTGCGGGTCGGGGAGCGCCGCTCTTAGGAACCCGACGTCATATTTGGTGATCTTGTCCTGCCGCGTTTTTGCCAGGTCCCTGTTTGGGCCGCAAACATCGGCATCTAACACCCAGACCACGGTCACAGACGTCGTCATGTCTCTTTATAATTTGTTTGTGTGTTGTATCGCACATTTAAGTGACATGAGCCGACGCCTCAGGCGCATAACACTCGTGTCTACAACGTTTGTTGTAGCCCGGGCGTGCCGTGGCCAATCTGGCACGCGTTGCTAGTGCGTTGATCCTGAGCTTTAGTAGGTTTAAATACTTTTTACTAGATAGGTAGGGCATACCCTTAATCCAGTAATGTACAAAAGGCGTTTTGTGTGCTTTTTTAAAAAGTGCCCCATCGAACGTGTTGTGTAGCCGTTGAGGCCAGTAATCGGTCTTTTGTGTAGCGGTCTCAATGAAGGTTTCCAAGCGCTCGCAAAGAAGTCATGTTTTCGCAAGATCATTTTTGAAGTGCTCGATGGCTAGCATCTAATGGACTCTAGGAGATGGAACGAAGTCCAGTTTATATACGCGGCAGGGAATGAGAAAGTCTTTCAAATATAAGTCTTTAGTGGCGTTTAAGGGGAGCTATCGTGAGTCTGTTGAGTAAAAAGGAGTGTATCCTTGGTGGAGTCAACTCTGCTATTGCTGTCAAAGTCGACTCCCAGATATCTCCATCGATCGCTCATACTTTTAGCTGGCAATTGCCGCCCTCCAACGCTAAATTCCGGTATGGTAATAATAAGATTTTTACCCTCCTTCCTATTAAATAAGTGAGATATATTTTTTAGTATTAATTCCTAGGCCTCTGTGCTTTTTTTTGTATTAATTCCTAGACCTCGGGATTTCAAAAGAGTAATATTAAGGACCCTTTAGAGAGTAGATTTCGTGGAGGCTAGAAGGATGAGATCATCCGCAAAGGCTAAGCCCATATGGCGGAAGTCATCAGTAAGTTGGTACCCGATATTCGTTTTGTCTAATTTTGAAATAATGTTGTCGAGAACTAAATTAAATAAAATGCCTAAACACCCCTAGTTGGCCGAAAAGTGCGACAGTCTTGTCCACTTTTTTGTTTGATTTTCCGAAAGGTTATTGCTCGTGTACGGTTTTCTTCATTTTATGTCATGGCTATTTTTTAATCCAGTCCGGCATTTACCTTGTTTAAATTGGAGATCATGCAAACCAATTTTAGAGTGGCCGGTCTGGGTCTCGAACCCAGTCATCCCGAATGCAAGGCAAAGGCTTTTTCACTAAGCCATCTTGCTCGGAACTTCGATGAGAGTTTTAGGTGAGAGGTACAAGCGTTCGATATAATTAATGAATACCTCCGGGTATCCGCGAGTCCGGAGTGACCACAGGACGGAGTCATGACTTACCATGTCGAACGCCTTACGGGGGTCGATGTAGGCGAGTCTGAGCTCACGTCCCACAGCCTTGACATCGTTAAGGATGCCATCCAGAACCGCAAGATTCTCGAAGGTACCATTATAGAGGAGAAACGCTCGCTGGATTGGGAATAGCTTAATGGAGTTCTGGAGACGTCTAGAGAGAATTTCGTTAAGCATTCGTTGTAAGTATGAGCTAATAGATAGGAGTCGCAGATTGCTTGGGGATGTGGCATTGTTTTATATATATATATATATATATATATATATATTTATATATATATATATATATATATATATATATATATATATATATATATTATATATATATATATATATATATATATATATATATATATATATATATATATATATATATATGCTCTGATTCACCCCTGGGTCGTTAGCCTATCGCACAGCGTGATTTGCCGCTTCCGGATGCCGCCGGGCAGGTGGATCGACTCGAAGAGAGACGAAAGAGAAAATAGTCTTTCAACATTGCAGCGACCGCTTATATACCACTTTTTAACCGTCGAAAAGCTCTGTCGTTTGCCATAAATGCAGTTCGATTGCACCTGAAAACGTCGGAGTCTTGCCGTCGTTGACAAACACTAAAGTCACTCCGGCTAGTCAATCTTTCATATATAGTTTCCTCCTTGCCATGATTATACAGCCCCACGCGGTGTTTGCAACATAAGAATGCCCTGCAAAAATGATTGGCATTCTGCCCGTGGGCTCCCCGTAAAAATAGCAGCTGCAATTCGCCGTGTGCTTCGATCCACGAGGAGTCCTTATTCAATGGCGTGGCCAGTATCCCAGCCTGCCAAATTAGATTTATTTGTTCATTTGTTCAGCAGTACTCGGCTTAGAGAGCAGAGGGGGAGTGTAAAATAGTGCCATAAACGGTATAGTTGCAGAGTGTCTAGTGTAACAATCGGCTATATAAAACAGCGTCGACCCGCAGTAGATAATATAGTATTGCAGATTTAATAGTTGTAACTGAACAAACTTTTTGTGCTCCTATGTCGGGCAAAAGCAGTAGTAATTTCACTCTCACTACGAAACAAGACGAGTAGAATAGAGCAGCTTAGGAACGGAAATGGTAATGGGACATTAAATTCAAATTTCGAAAAAGGAGTGCTATGTTCCCGATGTCAAACCACAGAAGAGGAAAATGCGGTAGCACAAATCGGAAAGTACGTCAATACAACGGTGATCTAGAGGGACAGGCAGCGGTATCGAAATGGGAGTGGTTGGGCAGAGTTATCAAACACAAAGTTCACCCAAGAAAATCCCGTCTTGCCGAGAGGTGTCTTCGTCATGGTAATCTCTAAAGGGTATGCCTTAAGCAAAGTCCTAGTGGGGAAGCTTGCGTCGCAATTCCTCTTGGTCTCGGTAATGGGTTAACTTGACCCCCGGGGAAGCCGTAGTACGTAAAAACCTAACATAATAGCTTTATTAACCGATTGTTGGTTTACAATATTGCGCGTACAGAGAAAGCACACATTCACATATACATATATTCATCACGGTTCCAAAAGTCGAGTCAACGGAACTGCTCTATCGCATTGTTGAAGGTGATTAAGTCACACTGTCTCCCGCAGAGTTTGCACAAGCATAACAAAGAAATTTCGTGGAACTTCTCTCGAATACAGACCTTCATGCGGAAGCCATGTGCAGCAAATCGTGCAATTAGATGTCTATTCTCATAGTTGCAGCCCTTTTACGAACTACACGTCATTGCCTGGGTTTCATAAAAGAACGGCTCAATGTCTGCCATCTTATTCTACCATTCAGACATGTACTCGTTGATAGCTGCCGTTTTCGGTAACACGTGTATTTTTTGTAAATTCTCAACAAATAGCGGAGTCGGCGCCAGTAAATAGACTAATCTGTTGAGACTAGTGCGGTAAACTCTTAGCGCCTTTTTTAAAAAAGCGGCCTTGATTTGGTCATGCGCTTTAAAGTTTAACTTCGATAGATGCGGCCATATCACCTGTATACCGCAAGAAGCAGTAGGCGCAATCTTCAGGTTAAATAGATGAACGGCAACGTCCATTAATAGTTTATGAAAGTATCGGATACTACGAAAGGACTGTAGTCCTTTCCGAATTCGTTCATCAATGTGCCTTGAGAAGTTCGTACCTCAAGACGAGAACATAACCCCTAGGTATAAGAAGTTCAAGACAAAATCTAGAAATTTTGAACCTAACCGTAGTTCGTTGATTCCAGTCAATTTCCTTCCACGTCTTAACTTCATTGCCTTTGTTTTGTTTATATTTATTTCCAACTGGTTTCGATGAACGCAATGCTGCAAGGTCGCAAGAGATTGTTGCAGATGGAATCGACTGCGAGAATATAGCACCAAGTCGTCTGCATACATAAGGACGTCTACCTGCGAGTGCCGACTCCGTGTCTCTTCAGTAAGGTCTCTCACCAGCACCGAAAACAGCAGGGGCTATGATTATCACCTTGGGCACCACCAGTGGTCTGTAAGATTGCCATGTGTTTAGTGGCTCCGTCATCTATAATAACTTGTATTTCCTGTAAAATGCCTTTAATGAGCTCCAATATATTCAATGAGATCCCGCAAAAAGCCACCTTGTCAAGTATATTTGTTCGTGCGGCCGTATCAAATGTCGCTTTAAAGTCTACAAATACAAATAGATAAGCCCCTTTAGTCCGAAGTGCCCGTTGTATCGAATGTAGAAGTACAGCACATGCTGTCATGGTTGACCGGCCCCTTGCGTAAAAACATTAAAACCATAGTTGCTGGTCATAATCTTATTGGCGGTTCAGGCAAGACGGTGGCAGCTTGACGCTACTTCGTTGAAGATGTGGTGGACCTGAAGGAGCTCGTTGGAACTAGAAATCTAAAGATGCTACAGGCCGTTATCGAGAAGGCCATTAAGCTTGGATGTAGGTGGGATGTGCCATTGGTGCACGTCACAAAGGAGAGGCGAACAAAGCACCTCCTAGGAGTTCTTAAATCTACAGGAAGGCCGCCGGCGTCAGTGTACATCTGAAGATGTGCTCAAGGCTTTCTGACAACGCCAACTCAGCTTCTTTACGAATTTTGTCCGTTGGCGTTCGAGACTATGGGAGCCGCAGGTCCCCTTACACTCAAGCTGAGTCAGCGCGTGCGTTCAGGCAGCGTTGTGTTCGGAGCACATTGTTAAACTGGGCTAGCGCCGGGGTAGAGAACTCGTGAGCACTCGTTTGTTCGAAAAAAAATGTCTACTCCATAGCGCTAGCATAACAAAGTTATATGTAATTCCGCTAGTTATATGAAGGTAAATTAGTGACTAATGAACACATAGTAGTTGACGAAAAGAGACTCATCGGTGTTAACATCACTTCGTCGACGAACTGGTACACCATGGCTTATCGTAAAATAACACTGCCGGACGACGCTCTACACGTGCCATCAACGACACAACACGTTCAGTCGAACCGTTAGGTTATGTGGCCTTCTGTGCGTAATAATCTGGGCGGCATCTGCGCAAACGATGGCAAATGACCAGACGAGATAGCACGCACACCCTTCGGGCGGGGTGAAACTCTAACTCGGGCTCCAGCCGTCGCCGATACTCTAGCAATTTACATAGTCAGCGACGGCCCATCCGAGTCAGGTTCACAAGCGGAGACTAACAGTACTCACTCATGCGCCAAGCCTCTCGGGCTCTTAGAAAACGCCCGGCGTATACATCCCCGACGGGACTTCGCCCCAATACGAAATTAGGCAGACTGGCCGTAAGCAGGTCCATTGCCAGTGAGTGCGAGTAAAGCCCCTCCACCGGCCCCGGCCGTCGCGGGGCAAATGCCGGTCAAGCTTGGAGAGGGCCGGATTTGGGCCGACACAGTAAAGAGCCTACGAGCTCATTTGGCCGACAACACGCAGGTGGAGTTAGGCAGGCGTTAGCGGCGTCAGCTCAGTTGGTTTGATGTCATCAGCAAGGCAACTGGCCACCAGACTGACTGCCAATCAGTGGCGGCTTGCGAGAAGTGGCCTTATGAGGCATTTATTATCTGGCCAGTGGATAGAAGCAGACACTTGTCAGGTACTGGCGGCCACTGAGGCGGTTTCTTTAGTGGCTAGTGACCCTAGCCAGGGTGGCACTACCTTCCGCTGGTACACGTTGCTAAATTGACGGCCCCTACAGCCCGGTGGCCTTAGGCTCAGCGAGGTCTGCGGTCAAGTATTGTGTGCGAGTTCTCGGGCCACAGAGCCGACAGTATGGCCTCCCGTCATACCACACATAGCTAAAAGAATCACGTAAGAGGAGCGAGCCTATCTCACATGGAAGGTCAAAAACAGGTGTCACGGCGCAGCCCAGGCCCAACGCCTTACCAGAAGCATCCAGACCCGCTAAACCGGCGTTGGATCGAGGGCGGCGACAATTTTGCCGTAGGACCCTCGCGCCGACGGAGGCCTGGCAAAAGGTGGGCAATGCCTTTCAGGTTGAAACCGCCCAGGAAGAGTTATGATAAGGTTTCTCCAGGTGAACTTTAATCAGTGTCGGGCGGCCCACGATCTACTGGGCGCATACACCACACAAGCACCAGGTGGGTCTTTGCCTCATATCAGAACCAACTGTGTACATCTCCTGTTCCACACTCAACATGAACACTAATGCACAAAGCAATGTGGCCACCGGGTGGACACGTCAAGACGTGACGCTCTTCCTCACCGATTGGGATCAAACGTAAGGCTTCGCGTGGGCGTACTTTCTACACAATAATTTCGTTGTATACTCCTGTTACTTTTCGCCTTATAAAACTCTGCAAGACCTGGAGGGCTACCTAGAAAGGCTATCGGTGTCAATAAACATCTCACTGATACCCAAAACACTCACTAGTTGTCACGAAGGACTTCAATGCAGTGCACACTGCCTGAGGGGGCTCGCCGCGCCACCGACAAAGGCGCGACTCTTCTTGACTGGATGTCCGAGCACAACATGACCTTGGCCAACCATGGCAATATTCCTACGTTCGCGCGCCGAAGTCAAACATTGTGCTTCACCTGGAGGCGCACGTGGCAGATTTACCGAGCAAGATGGCTTAGTGGCAAAGTCTTTACCTTGCATTCGGGAGGACTGGGTTCGAGACCCAGACCGGCCTTTCTTAAATTGGTTTGCATGGTTTTCAATTTAGACAAGGTAAATGCCAGAGTGGATTATTTAATTTATAGCGGGCAATTGACTTACGAAAAAAAAAATATATATGCCATTAAGCAGCAAAAATGATCTCCAGACTTTCTTTAAAAACCTGTTCACTCGCTTGGAGGACACTCCATTAGACGAGGATGCTCTGGCTACAAGCCTGGCAGCTGCCTGCCGGGCGACCGGGAGCCCAGCCAGACGTTGCGAAATAAGGGCCTAGCCTGCAAAACCCTGGTGGAACTCGGATATTCAGACAGCCTTTTTTTTGTAGAGGTGGAAAATGCTTTACGCACACACTCCGATGTTAATGAAGGGTAGTGTGGGACTAAACGCCGGGAAAGAGTATAATACTCGATCCAATCCGCGCGTTCTACCCACTAAAAACCGCCTCTCCCACCCTCTCCTGGTTTGGAATTGTGAACCATTACCTCGAGACCAGAAAAGAGGAGTCCCGTGCTGCGACCCTCTCCTTAGTCTACGAGTATGTCCCGAGCAGGGAGTGGGTCCTGCCCGGGAGTAGACACTAGAGGCCTAGTGTTGAATCGCTATTTGCGGCGATCCTCCTGGCAAAATTTTTCGCGCAAAAAAAGCCCGTCTAAGTATTGAATCCCAGCGTGCCAGTCCGTTGTCGACTTGAGCATGTTTGTCGTAGTCGTAGTACCTTTGTGGGCATAGGAGGAGCCCGTGCGGTAGGCCGCAAGATCCTCGCAGTCCTCTACGGTGTGCGCCGCGTCGTCGGGTCCGCCTGTGGTGCAGAGAACGCAGATATCTGTATTCGCCTTGCCTATGCGGAAAAGGTATGACTAGAATTGTCCATGCCTTGTGAGAACTTGCACGGAGTGATATGTGAGTGATCCCTTGAGCTTATACCAGGTTATGAGGTCAGTGATTAAGCTTCTTGTCCAGGCCTCTCTGGTATCCCCAGCTGGTGGGTTGGACCACGTGCGCACCCATGTGCCCAGGGAGTGCTCCCGTGCTTGGGTTCATGAAGTGTCGCCTTCCTTCTTGCGCTTGCTTCTTTCTTCGGCAAGTATGTCCCAAGAGATCTGGCAGGCGAGCGCTAACAGAACGTCCGTCGAGACAGTCCGGTAGGCCCGCGTGACCCGGATGGCCATCGCTCTTTGGGAGCTTCGTATCATGCGCCGTGCCCTTGCGGTCCGCAGCGCCAAACCAGCCCATATGGGCGCGGCATACAGAGCGGCGGCCTTTGCCACGGCCACTAGGAGCAGCCGCTTGACGTGCGTTGCGCCCCCCTCGCGAGGAAGAATGCGTGCAAGGTTGGTGGAGACCTTTGTGACCTTCTGGATAATGCTCTGGATGTGTGGCAGGCCGGTGAGGCCTGTTTCCAGCGTTACGCCTAGGTACCTTGCTTCCCGTTTGATAGTCAGGCGGTGCAGGCCCTGCAAGTTCTAACAATGCTTGCCTAGTACGACGGCGGCCGATTAGGTAGATAACCTCGGTCTTCTGAGGGGCCAGCTCCAGGTAATTGTCGACCATCTACTTCTCTATTCTGAAAAAAGCCGTGTTCGCTTACGCCTCAAGCACCGCCTCCGTTCTCGCGGTGACCACCAGCGCCAGATCGTCGGCGTAGGCGATTATGTCCACCCAGTCAGGCAGGTCGTCTAACCGCAGGACTACATCGTATGCAATATTCCAGAGGATCGGCCCGAGCACTGACCCCTGCGGGACGCCCGCCGTGACAGGGTGGACCTCACCGTTGGCCGAAAGCAAACGCGCGTCAAGACACGTGGAAATAATCCGTCGCATGTAGGGGGATATGCCGCTCTGTTCAAGGGTGTCCATTATAACTCGCCAATTCGCTGTATTAAACGCGATTTGCACGTCAAGCAGGATAAGTAAAACGTAATTGCACGTCCTAAGTGTCCGTTGTTGTTCTGTGTAGGCTACCTGGATCACTCGTTCGACGGCATCGAGGGTCGATCGGTTCTTGCGAAAGCCGTATTAGTTGTCCGACCGAGCTGCTTTCTCCTCCATCTCTTTATTCAGGCGTCTGACCAGCACATTCTCGAAGAGTTTGCTGATTGTGTTGAGTAGGCATATGGGGTGGTGGGTCGAAGATGATCCCGCTGCTGCGTTCGGTTTCGGTATAAGAGTCAAGTGGGCGCGCTTCCACTGGGATGGAAAACGACCTGAAGTAAACGTGTAAAAAGCCGAGCGGGAGTTTTTGGATGGTTCTGCGCCAAGATTTGTATGACCCCTGAGGGAACCCCGTTCGGCCCAGATGCTTTTATTCAGACAGCCTGCGTAGACTGTATACGCGCGAACCGTACACTGAAACGTGCACGCTCTTGGCTGGCAAAATGAAGACGAGAGGATGCACAATGTCGACTCTCTGGGAGACGCCGCTGCCTAGAGGATATTTATTGTATGCATAGATTCTACTTACGAAAACTCATTCAGCAGGCAAAAGCCGAATCCTGGAAAGCCTTGGTAGGTTCGGTTCAGGCAGGCGTGTGGGGTCTTCCCTATTGGATTGTTATGGGCAAGCATCACGTATAGTTACTACCTTTCCCGACAGAAGAAATTTGCCGAACTCAAGCTCTTTCGCAACAACTGGCCCGCGCTCATACCAGCATTTCCGTTGACTCTGAACAGATCCCGGAAGTAAGAACGGAGGACATCATAGAAGCGGCGGACCGGCTAGCACCGGGTAAAGCCCCGGACGTGGACGGGGTCTCACCGGACGTGGTGCGACTGCTGGCACGATCCTACCCCAAGCTTCTTCTCAGAGCTGGTGCCCACCCAGTGGAAGCGTGCCCACCTAGTACTGATACCCAAGCCAAACGGCTCACCCGGCTCGCCAGCCCACCGCTCCATATGCTTACTTGACTTGTAAGCAAACTAGTCGAGAATGTGCCCGTTCAGCGCTTTAAGCAAGAATTGGAGGCAAAGGATGCCCTCTTAAACATCCAATACAGATTCCGCAGAGGCCGCTCTACCCTGGGGCGAGTCGTAGAGGCGGCTTGCGCCGAGCAGCGGCACCCACTCTAGTCACAGAATAACGTGCTATTGGTATTGCTGTAGGTTCGCAATACTATCAACACCGCCGACTGGTCGCTAATATTGAGTGCGCTCGAGCAGAAGGGAATCTCCTTGTACCTGCAGCGCGTACTATCATCGTGACTGGACGAGCGTACACTCTTCACGCAAGGCAAAACCCATTTAATTTCGGCGGGGGTGCCGTAGGGCTCAGTACTCGGACCAGTTCTATGAAGCGTGGGATACGATGGTGTCATGCGGCTTGACGACCTGCCGAATGGGGTGGAGACAATTGCCTACGCAGTTGATCTTGCACTGGTGGTCACCGCTCGTACATGGACTAGCCTGGAGACCAGGGCGAACACGGCTCTTGATTGAATAAAGAGGTGGATAAATAAACATCCCCTGGAATTAACACCAAAAAAACGAGGCCTCTTTCCTAACCGGCCGCATGTTCCTGGAGCTCAACGAGCACGCTTTCACTCCGTCCCACGCTAAGAACCTAGGGATGACCTTGAACACAGGTCTAACTGGCCTGTCACACATCAGGCAGGTTACGCAAAAAGGTGGCAAGAGTATCGGCCAATCTGGCCCGTAAACTAACCTGGGAGCGATGCGCGTTCGATCCCAAGCGGCGTCTACTGGCTGCTGTTGCAGAAACGGCCGCGCTCGATGCCGCACCAGTGTGGGCGGACTTAGCACTCAGGGCGGTCACAGCGGGCCAGGCCCTGCGCCGCTCCCAACGGGGTGTGGCAACTCGGGTGAGCCAAACGTACCGGACTGTCTCTACGCACGTCGTGCTCATTCTTGCATGCCTGCTTCTGGCGGAAAAAAAGGAGTAGGCGAAGATTAAACGGGAAGATACGTGCACTGAGGCTCGAGAGGCTACACTCGCCGCTTATGCGGAGATGTGGACCCACCCGTCTGTCAGAAACACGAGAGGTACGTAGACACGCTCCGTTAAAACGGTCTTGCGTAAGTGGTATATGGCACAAAGACCAACGACACTGCCCAGACGATGAGCGAACATGGCCAGCTCCAGGCGTACATGACAAAAATAGGGAAAGCAGCGATAAACCTATGTTTTCTGCGACACCGGGGTGCTCGATGATGCTGCGCATACCATTGAAACATGTACGGCGTTGTCTGCGTAACTCTATAGCTCACCGTTCACCCTACGGACATCTACTGCGCAGGTGATCGTCACGCATATGGTCGATTCGACGACTAACCGGGGTACTGGGCTAAAATACCTCGATGAGGAGCCCCCCGCTGATTAAACCCAGCAGGACTTACCTGCTCGGGACACATCTACATATTAAGGAGATGGTTGAAGCGTAAGGCTCCCTCTCTCCTGTTCTCGAGGTAATGGCTCACAATTCCGAACTAGAAAGGGGTTTAGGGAGGGTGGTTTTTAGTGGGTAGTGCGTTCCGATTAGAGTAAGTCAGACACTCTTTCCCCGTGCGTTTACTCCTACACTACCCATCATTATATCGGCGGTTGTGCGTAAATGCATTTTCCACCTCTAACAAAATAAAATACGTATTTGCCCAAACTGGATTTTTTAAATGCCTTTATTACAATCAGAATACCCATTTGCTAAGGACAGTCAAGGACTCCATTATGTCGAGTCCTCATATAGACGTCCAACTTGCCGAGTCAATAATACCGTACGAGACAGATATACAACAAAAAGACCCCCTCAGCCCACCTTTGTTTTGCCTGGCAGTTACCGATCTGATCAAATAGCTCGAAAGCCCGCTTCACATGTGGTATTTAGACGATGGAGTACTGGCAGGCAACGCTTCCACAATTGTTAGTGATACACAGAAGATCTATTTCGAGAAGGTAAGCGGCTTGGCCCTGAACCCTTCGAAATGCGAACTGTTCGTGTGGAATCCTGAGGCAGATTCAACAACCTCCGAAATCACGCACTGGTTACAGGGCTGCAATATACTCAGCACAAACGAAGTAGAACTTCTAGGAGTACCCCTACTTCAGGAAGGTGTCTACTCCGTATCGCAGAAGTAGCTAGGTAAATTGAGTACCGCTTCAGAGTGCCGTCCCCTGATAGGATACCATAGTGGTCTTTACCTGCTGAGGTGCTCTTACTCACCCACACATTTCACGCATATTCTGAGGGTATCGAACTTTCTGACAAAATGGCCGAGTTACGACGCTTCATTACACAATTACAGGCGATACGATAACCAATCTGCTTAACATCGAACTGGACGATACAGCCAAACGACAGACTTTTTTGCCAATAGCTAAGGGGGCTTGTCTTACCAGACCCCGCAATAAATAGCACTCTCTGCAATAGCTGCTGCCACCTATCAGAGACCAAGCCGGCCAGCTCAAACTCACCTCCGTGCGAGATTAAGTCACGAGCAGTTTGGTTGAAGTTCTTGGAACTTCACCAAGCGACGTCACGTCTCAGAGTCAATGGTCGGCCCTGCTAGCGATCAACATGCTCGTTTACTTAGTGATCAAGCTGACAACTAGGGCTCGGCTTAGGGCCACCTCCGCAAAACATGCAAGCGATAATAGATGATGCCACTACACGAATATGTGTTGGCCTCCGACTTGGTACGCCGTTCGGTCATCCTCACATATGCCGATGCGGGGAGCCAGTGGGCATTAGAGCTCACGACGCTCTATCCTGCGCTCTCAGCGAAGGTTGTCGACCACGTCAACCTTCACTGAGAGGATGTTCTCATCGGGGTTATCAATAAGGACGGCAAGGTCTCTGAGGACGGCAGGCTACCCAAGTACGTTGGAACCAACGGGACTAACCAGAAACGACGGCAAGCGTTCTGACGGGGTGAATCTCATCCATATTTAAACGATGTCGGACCCTTACACGGGGTGTCACCGTGACCGACTCGCTTTCTCCCTTAACGATCGATTTCGGTTCACGAAATAACAAGATGAACAAATACGCCAAACTGACGAAAGCCCATAACTTCAGCCCAGTGGCTTTCGCGACCTTTGACAACCGGGCTCTTGACAAAGAGATTACTTACTAAATTACTTACTAATACGTTTAAAGATAACTACTGGGGACAAGAGGGCCGCACAATTCTTACGCCAGAGACTTTGCATTGACGTTCAGCAAAGCAATGCGATCTCAATTTTGGGATCGCTTGCTGAATGGTGCAGACCAGGGCTGTTTTCGGCTGAAAGTTAACACGTTTATCTACACAAAATTGTAATATGAATTGATATCTCCATCTTATATCCATCTTATCAGCACGCCGTGCTAAACGACGGATTTTCCCTCTTGCTGGGCAGAGTTCGCGCCGTACTCTTATTGAGTATACCGGTGGTCACTCAGAGAATTTTCTTCTGAGATCGTGCACCCAGTCACCAAAGTCACAATGTCTTCACTACCGAACGTTCGATCGATAAGCGAGGACTGATCCCTTCGCTCGAACGTAGGTCGCAGGCAAACATTCAAGAGAATCATGCTCAATTGCGTCAACTTCGCTGACGGCGCACAACTTCTTCCGTTCGAGCGTCGGCTTCCCCATTCTGCAGCAGCTGCATTACAGCCATCCCCCCAATGAGGATGGCTTTCTTCGTGGCTGCGCCGCGTCACCAGAACTCCTCCGCGAGGCCGTTCAGGAACTCTGTAAATTCCTGGCGTCGTTTGTTCGGCAGAATTTAGCCGCTGAACACGGTCGGACCTCGGTCGAGTTACGCCCATGTCCAGCCTTTTCCGGAGTCCTGCGCCATAAAGTGCGCGCTGTTGCCATTACTGCTTCTATCAGTTGATACGGGTAAATTGTTCGTGTTATTGTCTAACCCCTTCACATGTGCGCGCCATCGCATCGACCGAAAATGTAGCTGATTTTTTGATGACGGCAGACGCGTTCACTCTTTCATTTACACATATCTGTAGTCACAGAGTGTTTCTACTTGCACATTTGAGTACGCCCACCAGAGCTTTATGGACTTGTCATGTTTAGCGTGCGACATTGTAACGTCTAGCCTAGCAGGGCCTGAGGTCAGAACGTATGCATGTCGGCCGGTTCTCTAGAAGTCTTTAGCTTCTAAAAAAAATATTTAGCTTATGAACAAAGCGAGAACTTCCCAATCTGTTTGTTTATTAAGTCATCAAACGGCACAACACGCGAGCACACCCAACAGGAGCAGACCGTTGTTTGGCGTTCAGTTATACTATTAACGTCGGTAAATGCGTGCGCACAGGAAACACACATCCTGTAAAACACACCATTTAGTGTTTGCTTTTTAGATGCCTCCGGGCGTCAGTAACCCTTTAGAAACCAAATAACGCTGACTACTAAAATTCCAGCATGAACCTGAGTTCTAATTAGCATCATTTGCCGTTTACCCGCGAATCTTTAGCAATACACTTTCAGTAGAAGTGACAGGGTGGCTTCTATTTGATTGTCCTGCGTAGATAGCAGGCACCATACAACAGAGAAGGAACGAGAGGCTTTGCAAACCGCAGTCCTCATATACCTCGCAGCTGAAGTCGATATTTATCGTTCCACAGACCAGCCGTCTGCCACTTAACCAAAGGCCTCTGTTTTTAGGATTTATCCGATGATGAGAGCATGAGACGGCGGGTGTGGTTTCAGAACAGAAGTAGAACAATTAATAAATGATATGGCTATTGCGTGTGCAACTAAAGGGTCGATGTTGTCTGGTTGTCCCTGTGCCAAAATCCAGAACACAGCGTTTATTAGTCATCTAAGAGCAACTTTTTTGGACAAGACCAGCCGTGCGGACTCGTAGAAGGGCTGAGCGGCGTTTGGATAATGAAGACGTCTAGAGATTCCTCTGATACGTCAACCGGCGTCTCACGGCAAATTTAACAGTAGCGTGGCGCATCTTCGACACGGTACCAGAACTGTCATTGAAGGTGTCGAAAAAACAACGGTGATAATAAAGCGCTTTCAATGCTTGTACATCCATTCTGGAGATGCGGCAGGTACTGTTTCATTTTTCAGATTGCATACCATAATGTTTTCCAAACATTCCTACGTTTTAACTAAACCATTTTAGGTTAAAGCCTATTGTCTGGTGCAATGCGTGCCTGTCAAATCGTATATTTGTTGGTAAGGTGGGCGAGGCGTTCTCCCAGAATGTAGGCCAATTCTCTTTGTGAGTTAAGCGTTTCTGACATGATGTACGCAGATGATCTTAACATCTACGAAGAGATACACTGTGAGGAATATAGTTTAGATTTTTAGAAAGCAATTTACCATAGTAAACAATAGTGCGATACACACTAAAATTGGAGTATGCATTCCAAATTCGCTCTAAGGACCATTATAAGTGACTTACTAGCCTTTCTAAGTGTTTGGTATTCTGCAGTTCCCCATTGGTATACCTTTGCAAGCAAAATATAGCTATATGTTAAACAGAAAAAGCAAAAAATAAAAAGGCGTGCGCCCCCGCTGTGAATTGCAGCCATGCAGAGATCGAAGAGCCGGTAGATCCAGAGCCGATCACTTATAGGGCTAAGTTCAGTGGTCGTTTTTTGGGGAACTGCCGACGCCGAACCCGCCGCGCCGTTGTGGTGAGAAGTCATTTCGAACACCAGGATATATACTGTCTTGGGTAATAATATCTAAACAACAAGCTCCGTTTTGGAATGGACATAGGTAATGGCAGCACTTTAAGCATTTTTTTATTTGACCACGTCGTATTTGACCACGACCATTTCGTAATTTGACCACGGCAAAAGGAGACAGCTGCTGGGTGGGCGCACGAAATGTGCCTCCCCACCCTAGTGGGAAGACGTCGTCCACCATAAGTTTATTTCTAGTTGTAGGTCAAATGATGGACACCTGGGGGCTACTGTGACCAGCTCGACCGAATATGTTTGCCGTTTGCTTCCAAAGGAAGACGGCAGTTAGAATGATACAGAGTTTATATACAGACAGTGATTATGATGCAAAAACAACACAGTATTTTTTTGTTCGTAAGGATTTTCTGTAGCGCTAATGCCCGTGTACGTTTTTTTCATGTCATGGCTAATTTTGAATCCAGTCCGGTATTTACCTTGTCTAAATTGGAAACCATGCAAACCAATTTAGGGTTTGCATGGCGTAGTGGCTGGTCTGAGTCTCGAACCCAGTCCTCCCGAATGCAAGGCAAAGCCTTTGCTACCACTAAGCCATCTTGCTCGGTTTTGGTCTCGTGAATATCTTGGCCGTTATCTTCCCCCCAGGACAACGCGAGGTGGGTTAACCCCACCTTCTTCAAGATCTTCTTAAGGCCCGGGGTGACACGTAAACTCGCTTACTCATATCGTCGTCAATCGGCATCGCGGAGGAGGAAGGCTACCAGTGACGATAGCCAAACTATTCTGTGTGTGCCGGCTTATCACAACGGACGGATCATCATCAAGGTCGATGCTTGTCTGACGCTTGGCAAGAAGCGACGGCAGCGCGTTGTTGTTGTTGTCGTTGTCGTTGTTGTCGTTGTTGTTGTTGTCGTTGTTGTTGTTGTCGTTGTTGTTGTTGGTGATCGAATCCTACCCGACGCTGGCATAGTGATTAGTCATTGCTAAAAAACATCCTTTTGGGGCTGACCTTCAGCCAAGATTTAACGTCCATGGGACTGCGCTTCGCCTCATTGCTTCATGGACGGACCCCCATGATAAATACAGATGTGGGGCAACGGTGGGGCTCGAACCCGCGCACCTATGACCCGTGTCTCCTCCGGTCGCGAGGCGCAGTCGCATGCCACCACGCCACTGGGCTCGACGGTTAGTCATTGCTATTGTTACTGTTAGTGTTGTTGTTGCTGCTGCTGCTGCGGTTTCTACTTTTATTGCCGTCCTGTTGCTAAAAAAACTGCTATTATATATATATATATATATATATATATATATATACATATATATATATATATATATATATATATATATATATACATATATATATACAGGGTCATTCAGGGAGTATTGTACTTCTTTCGAGGTTTGATAGAGCTCGTTAAGAAAACATTGTTTTCCTATGGAGGGAGCACGCGGAAACGTCTTGTTTAGGAGAGAGAGTGAGGTTTATAAAAGTAGTTATTCAGCTTTTTTTCTCCTACATAGTTGTGCAAAATCTACGTTTGCGGGAGAACCATAAAGGAACCGATTATACCGGCGTGTTTGGAGAAAAATTCTGCACTTTTCTCAACATGTCTGACTGACATGACTTTTCTCAACCTGTGTATTGGCTTTTTGCTACGCAAGCTAGTGAAGTGTCTTCCGTTGTGCAGAATTTTCCTCCGAACACGCCGGTATAATCGGTTTGACTGGTTCTCCCGCAAACGTAGATTTCGCACAACTATGTAGGATAAAAAAAGCTGAATAACTACTTTTATAAACTTCACTCTCTCTCCTAAACAAGACGTTTCCGCGTCCTCCCTCCATAAGGAAAAATTATTTTCTTGCCGAGCTCTATCAAACCTCGAAAGAAGTACAATGCTCCCTGAATGACCCTGTATATATATATATATATATATACTTGTATATACATATATATATATATATATAGATATATATATAAATATATATATATATATAGATATATATATATATATATATATATATATATATATATATATATATATATATACTTGTATATACATATATATATATACATATATATATATATACATATATATATATATATATATATATATATACATATTTTTTTTTTCTTTAAGGCGGTTATTGGCTTTGGCCAATGAGACGGCAGGCCGGTCGTAGATAGTGGGCTTTGTTGTGCGTCTGTCTTTGAAAGGCGGTTTCGTGTCTTACCCATCGTGATTCATTCGGATGTGCTTCACTGTGTGGGCCATCCGCCATCGGGCGAAGCAGTGGATCGATAACGTCGTATCATATATATATATATATATATATATATATATGAACTGACGCCTAGTAACCTGCTCTTGTTGATTTAACTAGTGTCCGCAGTATATCATCATGTCGTGTCAGCCGCTTGAACAACAGTAGTAGGCGCCTACTTACTTAAGTAGCGTTGTCAGCTTCAACGTCATAGCCATTTGTTAGCAACCTAGACAGCCTAAACTATGTGGTAGACAATTAGGTAATTAGCGATCCGCCAACTCCAACCCCGTGCCATTAGCACCGTCGTACGTAGTCTGCCAAGCCAGCGCACGGCGAGCGTGGCAAGCACAACTAGATCGAATCGGTTGCGTTGATAATAGTTCTCAGAAAGATAGGTAGCTAGATGGACATGGACAGGCTTTGTTCATTTGTATGGGTTATTTTCATTGTCGAGAAGTTCACATTGTCTCAATGCCACCAAAGGCTATTATGGTGCATTTACATTTCACATACAACACACACACACACAAGCAATCGAGTATATTACAAACAAGTGCAGAGGCTGTTATTCAATAGTTATATTAATAATAATAATAATAATAATTATTATTATGAAGGTGTCGTGGAGGAAGCCATCGCCGCCGTGCTTGTCACTTCCAAAATTATTTTCGTGCAATCCTGTTGAAGAGACTACAGCAAAGAGGTGTATGTGTCAATGATAAATAGCATCATATTGTATACAGGAAATTAGCCTAACAACAAGTAACTGTAGAACGCATATTAAAGTTTTCAAACGTTTAACATTTTTTCCGAGGCATTAAATTAGGTTTCCTAAAGACTGGCCTCGTAGTGCACCATTAGAATTCAAATCGAAAAACACTGATGAAACAAGATACTTTTCCATGTCTACTAATCATATCGATATATGATTCGTATCATATTCTACTCATTTGCACTCCAACTTACTGCAGTAATACGAGCGCCAATAGTAATTACTGTTGCTGCCAAATTGAAAGCCGTGACAACAATATGTATGCAAGCTTACGCAAGTGCTAGGACATTTCGCAGTTTCCCCTGTGTTGCAAAAGGCCTTTTACAACCAACATAAGGAACCTAAAGGAACATCAGCAAGTATGCAAAACGACGATTATTTATGTGCGCTAATGGACGGTACACATTTTCAAACAATTGCAATTAAAACGATATACCTAAATTATCAATACACGTAATATTAATGTCGTTCTTAATTTCGACTACGTATGTAGGTAACGGTAACACTAGCGAAAAATTATATGGTGTTCAAAAAAAAAGTACGGCAGCTGACCGGACAAACAAGAGGGCATGCCTCACGACATCGCTTTGTTTATTTATTCGATCCTTATTCAAACTCATTACATGATTATACCACAAAATAAACTAATTGGTAATGATCAAACTAACACAAGCAATGTAACAAATTCCCTATACACGTGTCGCTGTTCCTTCAGAAGTTATAAAAGCTATCAACGCTATCGTTATATATATATATATATATATATATATGGTATCCCGTGTCTTTTTGGAATGTTAAATATCACATCATGTAAGCTACAGAAGCAGAAACCATTAGATACAACTTCTGTTTCTTTTCCAACAAAGACACCCGGTACTTTCTTTATTCTGGTCGTTTCTGTACATTTCGACTCAATGACTCAACAACGGTAGTCATGAGCGTCTTGAATTTGTGGTGAGTCCACTTCTGTTTTGGTTTGCATGTCGAGTTCATCACGTCCTTGTTTCCTGTCTTCCGCATCACCAACTGTGGCACCATGAAACAAGCATAACTCAATAAATGCGCCGAGATTCGGCGACAGCGGCTATGACCTTAGTGATCAATGACAAGCAATTCGAAATGACTTCAAGGCATGTTTGTCATCGATTTCTCACCGTACACACGTGCTGAATCACGAACACAAGCCACACCGAACAGCTTGTTAGCAGAGAGTTACTGGTGATACTTACTGGGAAATTTAGCTCACTACCGCTATGCTTCGAAATGCCTCGTTCCAGTTATAATTGGTCAGTGGTCAGGTGAGGCTAATATGTTCGACGATCACGCCTTAAATGGCGCTTTTTCTAGCATGCAATGACTCTTTGTTGCCATCGCTGCCCTACCCGTCGGCATATTTCGCACGGCTTGAACAAACGCTTTGACGTAACAATACGAGGATCGACATGAATCAGGTTTGAGGAAAAAAAGCTCTCTAACTGCATTTTTATCTAACCTCAGACTTGCCCGTACCGACGCTTGTCGCTAATCAAGTCCCTGGAATTTCACAATGTGCAACGGTTTTCGACCGGAAGGCTTTCTAATAAAGCGAGGCCATCCGTTGCTGCAAGCCGACACGCTGCATGCAAAACAACGCCATCCACTGTAACCAAAATGTGCTCGTGCTTAGTAAGAGCCATGCATGTCAGTTGAAGGTCATAGCTAAGACGAGTTGTTGTCACCGTAGCGGAAACAGCTACAATTTTTGTTCGTCGTTCATATATATATATATATATATATATATATTACATATCTGTACATCTTTAAACAGAGCGCTTTGTGCTCCAGCCAAGCATCATACAATTTGGTGTCGGCTCAGTGAACTACCCTATCCTTCGGCGCCAGTCTTGCCAGAAATCTCTATGCACATCCGTTGATCCCGTTGCTAATGATGAGGACGGTGCCGTTATAACTACCCTACCTTATAGCTGTCGTTGTTGTTGGTGTTGTTGTTGTTGTTGCTGTTGTTGTGGGTGGTGGTAGTGGTGTTGTTGCTGCTGCTGCTGCTGTTAGCATTGTCATTCCTGTTTTTATTTCAGTTCACGTTCGTCAATGGCTGAGTACATGGAAATCGCTTCGATAGTCGTGTGTTGTATATGTTATACATACGTGTGCGTCCATGCAAGCACCCGATGGCGTTCAGACACGTAGTACGTCTTAGTTATCTGTAGATAGACAAAGAACATCGTGTCAGCACGATTCTTTCGACAACGAATCGGTATATCGCCGACCGCTCCTGTTGTCGTCTTTGTTAGTTTGGTCCGCTCGGCAACGCGTTACGCTTATCGGGATGTACTGGACCCGCCTCGCCATACACCGCATAGTGGTGCATGCTTCACAAGCATGCCTCGCTCGCGTGAAGTAGCAAAACTCAAGCTCTTAGCAAGCCATCGCCACCCGAGTGCCCGATGATGCCGCGCATACCACTGAGGCACGTACGGCGCTGTCTGCGTACCACCGCGATAGCTCACCGTTCGGGCATGTACCGCGCAAGTGATCGTCACGAAGCACATGGTCGACTCGACGACTCGACGACTGGGGTGCTGGCCTAAAATACCTCGACGGGCTCATGCGCGAAAAGATCCGGCTGGAGAATAATCGAGATTAGTAGTAAGTAGTCGTCTGTAATCGTGTTGCGTCGTAGTTCCGAAATATACTGCTAAATCAAAGTGGTTACTACAAATCGGGTGATAGCGGCGACAACAACGCGCATCGGTCATTCATTACCCGTATCGCTGTTATCATCAGGAGACGGTGACACTTGACTACAGCTAGGAGAAGTTGGCTCGAACACTCGATTCCGTTACTATGCTAGTAGATACAATTCTAGTATAAATTCGTCTACTTCGTCGACTTCGACCTGTTAGCAAAAAGCGTCCCGTGTCTATCCTCCGGCGATAGTGTTTAGTCCCGTCGATATTCACGCGTTTTTTTTGTCGAATTAAGTCTGTAATTTCGTTTGCAAAGTTTGTTGCTACTGAACTGTACGATTACAGGTTAGGGAAAACGGTAGGACTCTAGTTGTAGTGCAACCGAAACAGGGGTGGGTGGTATCGCTGAGCAACTGTCATTATTTATTATCTGCCCCTTTTTGCACGGTTCGCACAGCGGTAACTGCTGTCAATTTGTGTCTCAATTTTCGCTCCGCTTCCACTTCGCTTCCACGCAAACCGCGCGGAAAGAAGTCATTTTGACTCAAACTACCAGATAGCGACGACTGTCTCCTAACTAGCACGTTTGTTGTTAGTTAGCGCTTATGCGAGGTGTGCAACGCCTCGCAACGCCAGTTGGGGCGCATCCGCTCAGACTTCAAGTCTCAGTCCTCCAGAGGTTGTAGTGGACTGTAGGGAATCTCTTCAATTGAGGGGGGCTATGAGCAGAAGGCCGCACACGACGCAACAGTAGCAACAATGACAACAACAACAACAATGACATTACTGAGCCAAATAACTGTGGCTGCATTGGCCAACGTACACGCTTTCGACGACGGCGATACAGCAGCAGCAACAACAACAGCAGGAACAACAACAACAACCCGGACTACACCGATAGGAAATTTGCACTTATAATCGCGTGTATCCATGGAACCGTACGAATAAATAGTGCAACGGGGCAAGCTGTTGCCAAGACGGACACTTGGGAGCCATACGTGACTCAATCGAGCTACATAGTTCTCATCTGAAGGTCTCGTTGCCTTCGTCGCTATTGTTGCGGTTGTTATTGCCGTTGTTGTCGGTGTTGTTGTTGTTGTCATACAACAACAACAACAACAACAGCAAGCAGTAGTTAGTGGCAACGGTGCTGAGAATGACGGAACTCGTCACAGTCAGATGGCGCACAGATCCACGGTTAGTGTGCGCGATCACACCCCTATGAATTAGCCTTTACTACTACCACTACTATTACTATTACTACTACCACTGGACTGGGAGTGGCAACGACTTGAGAACAATGCTGCTATTTTGCCGCCGAAGTCGTTGCAAGGCACACATCGTGAAACACACACAAACACAACAACAACAACAACAACAAGAACAACAACAGCAAATTTCAACTGCGACGCTAAACATGCAATAATGGTAGTAATATCTTTTGATTTGTGGATGCGAGCTCCTTTCATTTGTGTGAGGTGTGCGTGCGGTGCGGGCCGTCTATTTGTGTGTGTGTGTGTGTCTGTCGACGCGGGTAATGTCAAGGTGGGCTAGTGGTACAAGTGTTTAACAATTGCTGCTGTTGTTGTTGTTGTTGTTGTTGTTGTTGCTGTCGGTGTCGTCATCGGTATTGTCGCTGCTATTGTTGTCGTCGTCGTCGTCGTTGTCGTTGCTGGGTTGTTGCGGGTTGTCCAACGCGTTGTGGGGCCAAAAAATGCGTCATTTTTGTTGCTCGGCTGCTTCTGATTCAAAGCGGCAATAAATTTGACGAGCAAAAACACACGTCTCTGATTCAGTCAGCGCCGAATGCATCATCGTCACCAACACCGAACGCAGCCAAAATCGAGCCGGCACTTAGGCTGCGTCGGCTGCCGACGCCGCCGCCGAGGCCGCCACCGCCGACGCCGCCGCCGCTTTGCTGATCACCGAATCGAATCGAGTCGCACCTAGACCGTCGACCGAGCGGGGACACGGGCAGAGACGCAGACGTTACCTGTTACCATTATCCATCGAATTAGCATCGAATTGAATAACGACGATCTCCTTCCTCCTCGAAATCCGTTGCCACCAACCAAAATTTCGGTCATGGAGCAACGAGTTAGCCGGTCGGATAATCATCATACTATTTAGGAAAGTTACCAGCACCCACTTATTTGGGGAAAAAACAGTCGCCGCGGTCGTTTCATCACGGTGGGTGAACGCCGCAACGCTATACGAAATAGAACGATATCGACCACACACTAACTGCGGCGGGTGCGTGCCTCTCGTAAAAGAATCGTCATCATACGTTTAGCCGGGATTCTGTGTAATCAACTCATCAACCCGTTAGACTTCGGTTGACTGCGCGCACGATTGGATGTCGAGTGGGTAGTTTTTAGGTTCTCGCAGAGCGTAGATACCTCAACAATTATGAAGCCCCTTCGTACTCGCGGGGTTATTCAGATACGCGTTTTTGTTGCTGGGCTGAGGATTCGCCATAGCTTACTGGGCATGAATGCAATGCTGTCAATCTAGTCATGATATATAATGTTGCATTTAGCAGTGCGCATACACAAGTGCTTCCCGTGTGTTCGTAAAAACCTCAAAAAACGACACAGAAGCGGATATTTTTTCGGCACCCGCGTTGATGCTAATGCTGTTCCTGCTGCTGCTTCTGTTGTTTGTTGATAATTTATTGTCGTTGTCGGCATTACTGTTGTTTTTGCTGTTGTCGTTGTTACTGTTTTTGATATCTTTGTGTTTTTGTTGTTGTTGTTGTTGTTGTTGTTGTTACTGTTTTTGATGTCCTTGTTGTTTTTGCTGTTGGTGCCTTTATTGTTACTACGTCTAGTTGTCTTGTATGTGATTGACGGTTTAATCTGATCGGTTATTATGACTCTAATTAGTCATCACTTCAACAATTAATGTCATAAACTCTACGTCTGTCGGATATGACTCTCTTTATTGCAGGCGCTGCCATCCTTTGTCCATGAAGAGATTCTTGACTTTGAGGGGTTTTGAGGCATGTCTCCCTCGGACACGAAATTGCACTATAGCCGGCATACTGTGATGTCCAGCAGGCTTAGTCACTGTTCTTGTCCTACCGAGCTGCCGTCAAAACTGTCAGCTAACTCGTTTTTGACTGGTTTCGAGTCAGTTTAGACATCGTCGAAAAGATTTCTAGGCGGCGCCCTGGGCGTAGCGGGCCAACCGGCGTCTGTCGGTGAGAACGGGTCCCTCGAATTGTAGTCGGGCGTATCGGCGAGACCCGAAAGTAGTTCAGCTCGCGCACTCTCCGCCGATGCGCTGTTAGGTATCTGAGGTCGGCCTAAATGAAGGAAGAGATAAATGTCAGCATTAGCAGGTAAACTAACAATATCCTATCTATGTCGCATAATAATAATAATAATAATAATAATAATAATAATAATAATAATAATAATAATAATAATCATAATTGTCGCTTCGTGTAAACGTGAATATTAAACGCAGTGAATATCAGGTGCTCGAAAGCATTTGGGCAGTTAAGTTACGGTCTGGCACATCCGCTCAGTTCAGTAATGAGAGATCAGCTTCCTGACCCTGAGTTCAGGCTGGAAGCCAACTCACAATTGTGAAGTCACACACCAGCTGGATTTGCACAGAAATGTATAATTTCCTCTTCAAAAGAAGAAAGGACGTTACTATTTATTGCAATTTATTGCAAGAATGGAAATAATTCTAAGCAGAATTTCAAAGTCATGCTAGGAAGGATACTAATAAAGCCTATGATAGATCGTACACGCATTAAAAACAACAATAACACGTTGAATGGTCGTCAAGGGTGAAAACAACAGTCATGTTTCAATATATGTATGCGCAGTTGTCGGCGCCGGCAGCCACCCTGGTCACCGCCCCGGACCCCGTACTCCCTGGACCACGCGAATCGGCACCTGGGACCTACGCGGCGGCGGTACGCCGTTTGGTGATTCCAGTCTCTTCAGGCGTGGCCCCGGAAGCTTCGGCAGCGCCCGTCGAGGTCGTGCTCCCCCCTTCCGGCCGATCCCTGCCCCCCGGAAATCTTTGCTCCGTTCGAAGACGCCGCCATCTACTGAAATGGAGCCCCCTAAACAAGTGGAACGAATAATGGACGCTGCTCACCGCCCTCCCAAGCGCCGTCGCCAATTGGTTGCGGTAGATCCGTCCCGCGCGGTCGCGCCGTCCCCCGCGTTCGGTCGCGCTTGCCTAAGTCGACAGACGACTTTGACCTTGGTTGTTTGTCCAAGGCCGCATCACTGCTCGCACGTACCAACCCGAAGCTAGCCGACACGCTTCGTGGCATCGTTAACGCACTGCGTCCGCTGCTAGCTCTGGCACCGTTGCTGCAAGGTCTGGTGTCCCCCGCACCCACTTCCCAATGACGGACCCTGGCTCAGCTTCCTATCCCCCTCCCCAGAGCGCTCCAGTAGCAGATAACCCCTCTATAAGGGTTACTTGTCCCAGATGCGGCCGGGACTTCACCCGCCGCGGTCTCCCCATTCATCAAGCTAGATGCCGTTCCACGTCTGCGACTGCCGCACCGTCTCCGACTGTATCCTCCGCGCCAACACTCCCGTCGCAGCCGAGACAGCCGCTGGTCGACAGGCTCAGCATTGCGATCCAACAATCAAGGGTGATGCGCGTGGTTCCCCGGGCGGTGAGGCCTTTGGTTGCCGAGCTCCTTTGCGACGTCCTCGACCTTGTGGCGGCCAACAACGACCTCCCCTCGTGGGAGTCGCTCCTGTCATTCGGTTATGTGGTACTTCAACTGCCACTTCGCACCTTGTCGTCAATCTCTTTGGCAGCGACTGTCCGATCGAACCTCCATGCATTTCGCAATTGCTGGCGTTTTGAGTATCGCGTAGGAGGTATTAGAAGAGCCAGAACGGACCCGTGCGACTCGCCTGAGGACTCGGCACGCCGCGTTTTGAGCAAGCTATCTAAGGGAGACGTTTCCGGGGCGGCCCGACTATTATGCTCTACCGACTCATTTGCCTCGGGGGACGGAGTCCTAGCTTCGCTTGCCACCAAGCACCCACCTGCTCCGCCGCACTTGGCTTTTCCTGCCCCTCCTGACTCGATGTCGCAGCATCAAACCTCAGTCGATGACGTCTTGGGAGCTGTAGCCGGCTTTCCGGCCAGTTCGTCCGCTGGTCCTGACGGTCTCCGCCCGCGCCATCTAAAGGATCTCCTTTCCCCCGGGATCGGACCGGTGGCCGGGAGACTGGCCGCATCACTCGCCAGAGTGATGAACGTCCTGAGATGGGGCCGACTGCCGGCTGAGGTCAGGGCGATCGTGTTCGGCGCCAACCTATTCGCACTGCGCAAAAAAGACGCATCAATTCGCCCCATTGCCTGCTCTCTTACGTTACGGAGGATCGCAGCAAAGATAGCCTGCCGCGAGGCCAAATAACTTATTATGGAACAACTTGGCCCGCACCAGCTGGGATTTGGCATGGCGGGCGGAACGGAGACTGTCGTACATGCAGCAAGAGCCTTTATGCAATCAAGTCCCCCCGGTACGGCACTCCTGAAGTTGGATTTTCGCAATGCATTCAACACCATCCATAGGGATCACCTCCTTCGTGCGGTTCGGGATACAGTCCCGGAACTCTTCACCTTAGTAGAACACGCGTACAAAGAGCCATCCGTCCTGTTGTTTGGCGCCGAGACGTTATTTTCGGCATCGGGCATACAGCAGGGGGACCCCTTGGGACCGGCCCTATTCATCCTGGGGATACGTGAGCTGGTTAACTCCGTTCAAGTGCCATTCAACGCTTGGTACCTAGACGATGGCACACTTGGTGGACCGATGGTGGACTTGCTCGATGAGGTGCGCAGAGTCCTTGCTTTCGAGGCAGTCAGTGGTCTGGTGCTGAACACGGCCAAATGCGAGGTGTTCGCTCCGGGGACAGACCCAGACGATCCCTTATTGATGGCCTTGCTCGAGCTGCTACCGGGGTGTAGAGTCGTGGCTGACCACGAAATAAACCTTCTTGGCGCACCGGTTCTGCCCTCTGCGCTGCCAGGACAACTCGACCCCTTGATGGACAGATTGTGGGCGATGCAGGAACGTCTACCGCTTGTTGGAGCCCACCAGGGACTCTTCCTGCTTCGCTCGTCGTTCTCCGCGTGCCGCATCGTACATATTTTACGGTCCATAGACTGCTCAGGCGATTTGAACCATCTTCTCCAACCATTCGACGACCAGGTGGTGGAGGCCCTACAGGCAGTGCTCAGTCTCTCTCAGCTCGATCCTTGGCGGGCCTGGCCGTGGCTGCCTCGATGCATGCTACGTCGGATAATGTCCAGCGCCTGCTCCCGCCGGCGGCTCAGGCAATGTTCGAGGCGGCTCGTGACGATATAGCGACTGGACTTCAAGCTTCATCGCCTGGTCCCGATAGACTAGCCTGCCAGAGGGCCTGGGCCGAGAAGGCTCACGAAGCTTCGCTTAGTTCGCTGCTTGAAGAATGCAGGGATGACCAGGACAAGGCACGCCTTTTAGCTGTCGCTCGCCCAGGAGCAAGCGACTGGTTGCATGCACTACCCGCTGACTCACTGGGTACCCGCCTTGATGACCAATCCACCCGGATATGCGTTGGCCTTAGATTGGGGGGTGATTTGGTTGAGCCACACAGATGCTCTTGTGGCAAGCCCGTTGGGCGACTCGCCAGACACGGCCTGTCTTGCGCTCACGCAGCGGGCCGGCGCCCAAGACACACTGCCCTCAATAAATGCTTGCAAGATCGCTGCGGAGGGCGGGGATTCCGTGCGTCCTGGAACCACCTGGGCTTTCAAGAGACGACGGTAAGCGCCCCGACGGTATGACTTTGATACCCTTCTATAAGGGTCGTTCCCTGGTGTGGGATGCGACGGTGACCGACTCTCTGACCCCTTCCCTTGTGGGTCCCGGCGCGTCCCGCCCGGGGACTGCCGTTACGCGAGCTGAGACCTCAAAGATGAGAAAGTATGCGGACCTAAGTCGGGCGCACCACTTTTCGCCATTCGCGTTCGAGACCATAGGTGGCCCTGGGCCCCTCACGGTAACATTGATCTCTCGGGTTGGCGACGCATTACGGCAGGCGACAATGGACAAGAGGGCGCACGCCTTCTTCTCCCAGCGACTGTCCCTGGAGATCCAAAGAGGTAACGCGACCTCAGTGCTCGGAACTATGAGAGACTGGATGGACCCGGACCTTCGTGCCAGGGGGCGGGCAGGACTTCCTCACGGGCATGAGCGATAGAGCGACTACGGCGCGCAGAAGGAGCAACTAGGTCGACGAGCAGCAACGCCGTGAAGCATTTTATATATTCTTCTAAATTATAATGAAATAAATCATAAATATAATATAAGTCTATTAACAACCTAAAAAAAATATGTATATATAAAGTCAGTGAAAAAAGTATACAGCCACCCATTGTTTATTAATTTTAAACCTTTCGTCGTGCGGAGACTACAGTGATACATGCTCATAGAGTAACCGCGGAGATTTCCATCGACATTTGAGGTCTCAAATTGCTTTGAAACACCAAATCTCTATATTTGACACAGCTGCACCACGCAAATAACTAATACAGCCACTAAAAAATGCATGTCTTAGCGAGTGAATTAAGCGGAATAGCGCGTGAAGTGTAGAGAAAGCGTGGCGGGAGCAAAACGAGAGAATAAGGGAGCGAAAAAGTCATGACTAAAAGATAGAGAGAGCGGAAAAGCCGACAACAATATGAGATCAGTAGGTTTTTAGAATGAAAACCAAGACGTTTCCCGCCGATATTTTAGATAGCATTTATATAGCCTGAGTAGAATTCCGCGACCTTTGACTGAAAATAGCCTTAGCCCTTTCATTGCCGGAAGACGCTTTCCACGCGGAGACTATTCTTCAAATTTCCGATAAGAAAGTAATCACAGAGGACCAGAACCGGGAATAAAGAGACCGCGGAGATATAGAAATCGAATCTCTTAACAAATAATCCGAAATCTGTAGCGATGTGTGCGTTGTCCTGACGGAGAATCCAATAATTGCTTGCCCAACGTTCCGGCCTCTTGCGCTGAGGTTCTCGCGCAATCTTCTTCAAAGTTCGCAATAGTAGTCCTTATTGATCGTAGGACCAGGCGGCAAATTCGTGAAAGATGGTTGATGGGTCTGTTATGTTTGAATTTCTTCGACCGACCCTCTCCTTGGAAGCACCACTGGGGGGATTATGCTTTGGTCTCTATGTCGTAACCATATACCTCATCTCCTGTAATCACTCTCTAAAGTGACGCAGGGTCTTCTGCTACCGCCTGAAGGCTCACTTCGGACATTTCAAAAAGGGCGTTCATTTGCTGGAAGTTCAACATGTGTGGAACAATCTTCACTGCCAGTCTTCTGAGACATATAACATCGGTCATCATAATTCGATCCCTGTTGTTGATCGAATTTTCTTTGAGCGATGCTCATTGAGAATAGCTGACTCTCCTACCGGTGGGAGTCAGCGGTCACGCTGCCACAAGGACTGTTGGAGAAACCCTAGATATCTTAACGTATATATATATATATATATCAAGCGCTATGCTGTCCTCACACGTCAATTGGAATGGACACATAACTGGCCGCTTCTCTCCCCCGTCATGCGTACAGCCACTCAAGGACAGTCCATTTATGTCCCTAGGTGTCTTACTATGTTGTCGAAATTAATGAACCGGTTCAACCGCCTTAAACATGCCGCTTTGATAAAACGTTGTAAGACAATTAAGAGTGCGAATGAAGTGTCCGGCAATGTGGTTGTGCCCATCTCTGGGTATATGCGCATGACGGAGGAGAGAATCGGGCAGTTGGGTGTTCCGTCCGATTGACACAACCGTGCGTGTGAGAACATTATGGCGTTTTCATTGCAAAATTCGCAAGACGAATCTTAGCAGTGATTGTACGGGCCAGCGTTGGAACAGCGTGAATAACAGCGTGGGCACAATAGGTTAGGAAATTACCAGAATGTGTGTGCGTGCAGTAGGCTCCGAAGAAGCTAAAAAAACCGCACAAGGACTTGCGTATAGGGGTTAGCCCTGCAACACCTGCTCTGACATCATCATGAAGGCTCCGCTTTGTTGGGGACCGTCACCGGTAACAAGAGTTGGTGCGATCACTTCGAGCCAGATACAAAGTCTGCGGGACAGTCTGCAAAACAAGCACGCGTCGTTACGTCCCCCCCCCCCCCCAACAATAAATCCAGATGCGCTTCAACTCGAAGGACGAACTGAAGGACACAGTGGAAGACTCTGGCTCTTGTAACATCCGCAGGAATGCTGCGAACAAAAACCCTTCGACTCGTAAAGCAGTGGGATAGTTGTGCGCCTGCCTCTGGTGATTTTTACGTTTGACTAATTGGACTTCAATTATACCCCAGCACATCATTTCGTACCGTTCCAACTAAACCCAGTTTATGTAATGGTGACGGCGTGGTCTAGGGCGCTAGTGCGCTGGCATAATTGTCAGCCACCGGGCTGTTAGGTCCCTATTGTTGATCGAATTTTCTCTGAACGATGCTCATTGAGTTGAATAGATGAGAAACCATATCGTTGAGAGTTAGCGACCATGCTGCCATAAAGGCTGCTGGGTAGAGTCCTAGATATCTCAACACGCCCGCTATGCTGCTAGTCTAAGCGCTCCCTGACATATGTATTGCATATAGAACTACATGTCAAGCAAGTATTAAATCCATCCATAAATAGCTTGGTACTTCTGACCAGGTGGTAAGTGGAGCTAAAGATCTAAATAATGCTCTACATTATCTTCCGTTGGGTTGGCGTGGTCGATGTGTTCAATACAACCTTCTTCGCGAAACTGATAATGTATTCAATGGTGACAATGCTCTGGGACGGCAAGAACCACTTTGGATTAGCCAACTTCACTAGTCACTAAAAGGAAGCTTTTACTTGGACGTAAAAACAAAATGCGCATGCGTCTTCAACAAAAAAAGCGTAGGATTTCTTAAATACATAAACGTTAAATGGCATATATACGTATTTGTTTGGCACAACAGAACTTCCTAAGTGTCCTAAAATAATATAGTCCTTTGTCATCGTACTATGTGCGGGTCGGTTTTCAGTAATAAATTAGCAGAAATGTATAGAGTGTTTACCGAAAATAAAAAGCAAAAGGTACTTATGACTCAGGGTAATAAACTTATCGCCCGCTATTCATTATACCGCGCCTGCTACTGCAAATTTGACCACGAACAAAACTGCCTTGGTTTCGAAAATATGTTTATAATATATACAAAAAATACGTTAAGCACTACGAATAAGCTAAAATCATGAAAGTGAGATTCATATGACGCACATCCAAGAGAGCCCCTGATACCTATTCCACGTACAGTGTAGTGTACTATAAACATGCTAATTATACACCAAAATAGCTACACTAAAAATATTGATTTTCATTATGCATTTTTCCTAAAAATAGATATAAAATAATCTCTATAACACACATATATATATATATATATATATATATATATATATATATATATATATTATTAAACCTATTCAAAAGACACAAGGGTATTCGTTGTATGCTTGCCTCAACTGCAATAATAATAATTAACCCCTTCAATGGTCAATGCTGGCGCGGCTCGGACTGGTCATGCATCGGCTCTCGCCGAGGCAGACAAGGTTAGAAAATACCAGAACATCGGTTACCTGTACGAGTTTCACCCATTTGCCTTCGAGACCCTAGGCGGGCCGGGTCCGTCTACTTGCAGTTTGCTACAGAAGGTCGGGATGCGGAATAATAATAATAATAATAACAATAATAATAATAGAAGGAGAAATCCTGTGCACATTGCAAACTTACGCGGCAAGGCACAGAACAGGCAAGAACAACAAATACAGCAGCGAAAGCATACACATGGAGCGTACGAACACAGCCACAGCGGCAAAAACAACAAATACAGCAGCGAAAGCATACACATGGAGCGTACGAACACAGCCACAGCGGCAAAAACAAAACGAAATAAAAAGACAGTCGTCACAGCAGTGACAATATGAAGAACAACTGCAACAAATTAGGCAACAAATAAAGCCAAAGCTTACAGCAAGCACACATACATCGTCCTTCGCCTACTCACTGCGCGGCCCTGCTCCTAATCCTGGATTTCTTGCAGGCGAAAACTCCTGGCTGGGAGCCGACTGCATCCGTTGACGTCGGCGCATCTCATTCTCCTCCTGCCGCTGGCGGCGATTTTTTTCTAAGAATTCAGTTCAGAATCAATTACTTACGCGTTAGCACGAGAACAGTACCAAATTGTGTTAAAAATACAATCATACTACTAACACTGCTGCGCCCCTTACACAAAGCGGCATCCGATCGATGTATGCAGCACGTTGTCCCGTTATGAATGTTATTGATTCCTGAACGCGGAACAACATCAACGGTAGCTGGTGCAACAAGCTGTTGCATGACTGAATCCGACAGATTGTTGTAAAACTCAGGCCCCATTAAACGTACCTCGCTTGACGAGGTCCCGCCCTTCGTCGACCAGATCGGTGGTGACCTCATCGTCGGCGAGAAACTGCTCGAATCCAAGGGCGTGCACAATCTTCGAGCCCCACTTCAGATACGTGGCGATGCCAAGTACGCAGATGAGCATCGGGAAGTAGACGTTAAAGCCGTCCGAAACAATTGAAATCACGTCCATGTGGCCCATTATATGCGTGTAGGCCGTCTCCACACGATCTGACTCGAGCGAGATGTGTTGGTCGAGGTGCGTCATGCCGAGGAAATTCAGGCACAGCGGCGGTGTCAATCGACATAACATCCTAATGACATACGAATTGTGTTATTAAAATAGTGGTAAACTAAATGTGTTCCCCTGCAAACTTTAATAACGTATCTTAGTTACAATTGCTGATAAGCTGCCTTATGAATGCCGTTAAATTATTCGGAAAAAAACCTTAACGAGAACTTGGTCCGGAGTATTAACTACAGTTGCAATCAGACCCTGCTTTGGTAGAAAAATAAAAATTGGCTAATATGAACATAGTATGGTTTATTTCCAAATAGACAATGCATATCTAGGTAAAATATTACTTCAACACAAAAACTTAGAATGAATACAAATAAAATAGACAAAGCGATATATTCAATTGGGGTGTATTTTCTTTATAAACCCTAAACTGCTTATCTCAGTGTGTTTGTGGTAGAACCAGGATTGCACCAACCTAAAACACAACACACCTAACGCCCTACAACGAGGGCAATAGCCAGGAATAGCCACTTTAATATTTTTCGCACAAGTTAATTATTTCTTGTTCTACAGGTGACAACATCGTAAGATAAGGAAATCACAAACATTAGCGTTGTCATTAATAAACACACGACGCCCTACGTCAGGCAAGGTTGACTTACATGCCGGAAAAGATGAGGGAGTACTCGCTGGTCTGCTGGTGAGGAACCAGGTAGTACAGGTTGAAAATCCGAATCTTGAATAGCGTGTAGTACGTGCAGAGGCAAAGATAGCCAAGAATCGCCGCGCTAAAGACCTCCAGCCCAAAATAGCTGTGTGATGCTTCCAAAGACCTAATGCAGAACCAGACGTAGTCAGAAAACACGCACAGGGTTATTAAGTTTGAAAGCGTTAAGGACTTCCAGCTGGTGAAGTTAATTTGCTCTTCGATAATAATAATAATAATAATAATAATAATAATAATAGACACTGAGCGAAGTTCTAAACGTAGCCCTTACTGACAGATCCTGGAAAAGGGCCACACTTCCACTCAGCGAAGGAGGGTTGGGACTAAGGTCCGTAGCAGACCTTGCTCCAGTGTGCTACGCTGCTTCTCTCATAGAGTTCTCAGGGCTCGCAGAGACGCTGTTAGAACCGCATGTTTGTTCTGTTCTCCGCGCAACGAGGGACGAAGCTGAGCTGGCAGCAAGACAATCGATAGGCCCTGGCCCCTGGGAACAACACCCTACGCAGCATATACTTGACGGCTACAAGTGTCAAACGACCGCTCGCAAGATCTTAGATGACACCCAATCTCCAACAGAGAGAGCGGTATCTATAGCCGCCCGTGAGACCTTCAGCAGTGGCTTCCTAAGGGCACTTCCTTCACCGCAGCTGGGCACCATGCTGGAAAACACCTCCTTCCGCATGGTGGCCGCCCTAAGAATAGGCGCTCCCATATGTGAGCCATACGAGTGCAGGGCATGTGGAAAAACAGTGGACAAGGACGGACTGCACCCTTTAAACTGCTCTAAGAGCCCTGGTAGAACTCTCAGACACGCGGAAATCAACGCAGTTTTAAAGAAGGCTCTTCGTAGAGCCGGCATACCAAGCACCCTAGAGCCCAGGTTGGGCTTCGAAGACGACAAAAGACCCGACGGCGTCACCATTCCGCCATGGTCTAAGGGCAAATGTCTAGTATGGGATGCCACGGTATCATGTACAGTGGCTCCTTCATACTCGATGCATAGCGCTACCCGGTCAGGGTGGGTTGCCGAACATGCTGAGATCGCAAAAAAGCACAAATACTCTGACCTGGAGAAAAGATACCACTTCGTACCCGTCGCCATGGAAACGATGGGCCCAACCAGCAAAAACACAAGTATCTTCCTCAAAGACCTAGGTATCAAAATAAGTGCTAACACGGGTGACCAGCGTGAGGGTAAGTTTCTACGTCAGCAACTCTCGCTCGCAGTGTGTAGGGGAAACGCCGCCGCTGTCATCGGCTCCATGGATTGAGGAGCGGGGGTGAGCCTAGACGGGTACACGTTTAGATCCCACAATTGTAGGGAAACACCGAAACATTGAATAAATAATAATAAAAATAATAATAATAAAAACAAAAATATTATTATTATTATTAATCCAGGTGAATAAATCGGACGAGAAAACAGTAGACACTTAAACACTCAAAAAATATATATATAGCTTGTGTTGTCAAGAATATCGTGCTAACATCTACTCAAAATTGCGGCTCAAGTGCTGTCGACATTGTGTTATCGTCAGCGTGCCAGCCGGGGACAATTGTTTGTGAATTTAGGGTCACCCCTTCAGCCCACCGTAGGCACTGTCAAGTAAGATTTGAGCTAACGCGCACTCAAAGTCCAACAGCAGTGGCACCTATGCCCCCGTTGAGCCGTACAATAAACGCACACATGCTCCAACAGGCCATCCAACTCATGCGACCCGATAACGACATCAACACCACCGAAAAGATGATGCAATGGGCAATCCACGAATCGGCTACTACCAGACGATCGGCGAAACCAAACACGCACAAAGCCTAATTTGATGCAGAATGTCGCAAGATAAAGCGCATTATATGCAGCCATAACTAGAAGAGCCCCTATGGACTTAGCCAACTCGCAGAGATGAAGCGGGTGTTTCGGAAAATAAAGCAGACCAAGAAGCGCCATTACGAAGAAACTCAACGCCTGCAACTGATACAAAATAGTGTAAAGAAACCTTGGCTGCTCCAACCCAAAGAAACTAACCCACTAATTACCGACGATGAGTGACAAATACAGTTTACAAACCTATGAAAGAGGGAGGTGGCACAGCCTGGCATGGACTGCCCAGGAGAGTTTATACCTTTTACTGAAGCGGAAGTTATGCAAGCAATCAAGGCAAAGAAAAACAATAAATCTGCAGGACCGGACCAGATATTCTACGAACACTTAAAATCAAACCTTAATACTATATGTCCAGTCCTAACGAATCTTTACAATAACTGCCTCAGTCAGGGTAAGATACCTGAAGAGTGGAGGAAGAGTTTCTTGAACCCAATATATAAGCGGAAGGGAGACGCTACTGACCCGACACCTTACCGAGGGATCACTCTGATGAGCACTCTGTATAAAATACTTATGATTGATTGGTTTATTTGCTTGATAAGTGTGTGTACACATATCACCCTTTTATATCAGGGGCATATCACTCGTAGTGTCAAGGTTATATAACACCGCTAAAGAAAAGCTACCCGTTGGGCAATACGGGCGATCACCCGAAGATGCTATTAATCTCCTGCTGGACTATGTGGAACGACGTCGCCAAAGTAAAGAAATGACGTACACGGCATTCATAGATTTAAGACCGCATTTGACTCTGTTCCAAGGGACCGTCTTTTAGAGATAATTCGTAGCAAATTAACAAAAGCCGAGGAGGGGCATACGCCGCAGTCGACCGCCGCATCAAAATTCATGGCACTGCATTGGAGATCGTCAGCCACTTTCTTTATCTTGGCGTTACATTGACACCAAGACTTCCTTTTAGCAGACATATCGAGATAATACTAGCCAGGGCAGCATCAACTGTCATGCTTCTCGGTGAACTTCGAGACATCGACCTGAAGACAGCACTAAACATATTCAGGCTAAAAATTGTCCCTATTGTACGACACGGCCTGTCTGCAATAGCACTTTTCCTCACTATTAGCGATCTGAAAAGGCTAGACCGTTTAAAAGCATTTTAGATTAAGCGCGTGTTAGGTCTACCAAAAAACGCATCTGCTACCTTCGCTCTTGAACTATGTCGCGAACGAACTCTTACCAGCGTTCGAGGAGCCCAGAAGAACCGAGCGCTAGTTTGCCGAGTGACATTGCACGGACACCATCACCAGATGTGTTTGAATGGCCAGTGTTTTGAGGTCAATGATTGTGTGTGTAGATTTTGTAGAGTGTACATATATATATATATATATATATATATTGATAGGTACCATATACTTGTGTGCACCGAAATAGACACAGCCTCATTAGCCTCATTACAATCTCGTACACGCTATATAGGATCAGTGTAGATTTCACACAACACCCGATGTATATTGCTACCAATAATATATATATATATATATATATATATATATATATATATACATGTTATATAAAATTGCAGAGACAACCCAAAATATATCGAGAGACTATATGCAGCATGAGAAGAGACATTCGCGTACACACACAGACACATGCTACGCAGGTACACATGAAAAGACACTCACAAAAATTCGCTTCTGCTTACTCGCGACAGACCCCCCCGCAAACTTCGCCGGCAGACGCCGGCAAGCACAACCGCACATATACAAACACATCACTGTACATTCGGTCAAACACCCGGTTAGGTTTCTACCTGTGTATGATGCCGACAATGGACACCATTGGATGGCGGATGAAGAACGTCACTTCGGAGAACATCAGTACCACAGTGAAGCCGGCGAATACAACGGCTAGCGCGCGCAGCAGAACAGCCCGAGCAAGACATCGCCAGTACCACTCGACGGTCGGCGTGCAGATGATCTTCGTCAACTGGCCGCGGGGCCGGTAGTCGAGCGAGCTCTTGAAACGCCGCTCAACGCTGGCTTCGTTTTTGGTCACGTCCTCCCAGTAGAGGATATCGGCCAACAACTGATCCCACTGAACCTGCGTGCGCGTGACACCCTGCATCGCCTTGATTACCTGTGGCCCGCAAGCAAAGACAATCCAAATTCGATTAAATAATTCCCTGGGTTAGTTCGGTTCAAAATTCTCCCCTATATATAGAACTAAATACAGTATACCTTTATGAGTTACAAATAAAACATTGGATAGCATTGACGAGCATTGAAGGACAAAGACGTTTACGATATCCTTTCACTTTGCATGCTACATCGTATTGCTATTGTGTTTGTGTTGCTGTTTTCTAATACTTTGCATGCTCTGCAACTCGGCATGTTTTTTGCAAGCGTAGCAAGAAAACATATTCAGCGCAACCGTAAAAAACCGTGCTGTATTTTCCTTTAAAAGCTTGATTCGTTTAAAGCGTACTTCTTGAATATATATATATATACCTGTTTGTGAAGCCGGACGAGGCTGCTTTCAGAGACGCTCGCCCCGGAGGCTGTCGTTCGATTCCGACGATTGTCGTCCCACCTGTCACGCGGAACCCGCGATATAATTACATCGACGTAACGCCGCAATGGACTGCCAACTGTTACGCAGGTGTTCACCTGTCGTAGCTCCTGTCCAAGCCATAACAAACCACCACAGCAACGATAGATCATCAGGAACAACGAGGTCAACAGCACTTGTATCGATCCAAAAAAAATGCAGACGGGTTGTATATATGTATATTCCTCAAAAAAGTATAACGACCACCATTCCACTAACCTCAATAGCGTAGTCTAACTTTTCTTCGGTTTCACATTTTTCCATAGAGAGTTTAGCTGCCTTGAAGTACAGATATCTGTAATAAAAGCTATACCATTAAAATATATACAACATGTTTGGGTACATTGATTTTATGCGATCAGAAATATATACATATATATATATATATATATATATATATATAGGAACGACACAGTATTAAATGAGATTAAATTCAGCCCATCCAAGTAAACTTTGCATGCATATATATATATATTCCTATATAGTCTAACGTGATATCTAGGAACCCGAATGAAGTGTCGGACTGGCTCTCGTCACAGCCGCAGAAATTTTAGGAATATTTGCGCCTCTAGTGACTACTTGAACAAAGACTTTAATTAAACCCACAGTGTCGTTTCGTGCCTTCTCATTTGAACCAACCATATATATGTATATATATGTGCCAGGATTGACCTTTGCTAATGCCTCTCTGGTCCACAGCGCAGGATTGAGACAGAAGTTAGAAACAATACAAAGAGAGGTGATGAGGTATGCATTGGGTTGCCGTTTTAATTGCGCCAGGGAATTTCTTGAGGGGGGAGTGGGTATGTCAAAATGTATACAAAGGTAAGTACAAAGTAAGCTTAGATTTAGTAGTAGGATTGAACATGTCACAAATAAAAATTAGGTTAAACGGATGCAGCAAATGGGTATACGATCATTCGAGAGCGAGTGGGCTATTGGCAGATGCCAATGCAGGGATGTTGGATACAAGGATACATAGAGCTAAATATAAGGAGGGGCAAAGTACATCATTTCGAGCATGTGGGCTAGAGAATGAGTCAATCGAACATATTATTAAATATTGTACAGCCTTAGGGGGGAGCAGAGATATAGAGCTGTCGGAGGCCCTAGGATCAAATGTTAGAAATGACCTGGTCGATATTACAAAGAAGAGGTTGTCACAATGGAAAGCAAATACTCAGTAGGTATTGAAGTAGATATGGATTATATGGATACGTAGGTAATATATATGCTGCCGCTCTAAGCGCCTCTGATATAAAAGGGTGACATATGTATTTAGGTATACATGCCAAGCGAACAATAAATCAGTATATATATATATATATATTCCATGTAACATACATTTACATAACATGTTGTACCTTAATGTGTAGCCTTTTCGGGACCAATTCCACATACTGCGCGGCAACTCCACAAGGCCACTTCCCAGCAGTAGAACGAGCAAGAAGAGGCCCCAGGTATTTGAGGCTGTGATCAATAGAACCTTTAGTTTTCCCCTGGAAGAAAAAACACGCATATCGTACAGCTAAATTAGGTTCGATAAACTGCATGTCCCATACACATGGATATGTGGTTCAGTAAAATAGAAGGCTAGGTTTAGTGTAAATGCCTTGAGAAGCTTCGAAAAGTTAATGAGAAAACGTATCTAATGATACAAAATTAGCTGAATCGTAGCTACCTTCGTAAAGCAGTTTGTTCTGCGTAAGTGTCTGATTAAACGGATGCCGTTTTGTGATGTAACTTACGAGTCGAGTCCAATGCCATGAATGATTAGATAGAGAAGCAGAACGACGAAAATGCACAAATATGTTCCATAGTACATGGCATTTTCATACAGGGCCGTCTTCAATTTTCCTGAAGTCGTAAAGTCACCCGCCGTTGAGTACGACTGCATCATTGGAAGGATTATCCTGGAAGTTCAGCGCGTATTTTACGAATATATTTTCATTATATATATATATATATATATATATATATATATATATATATTTTTTTTTTTTTTTTATATATATGTCAGTACAAGTTCAACGCAATCGCCCAACTCGGAAAGGGTGGCCGCGTAACGTACCACGTGAGTAGTTGTGAACTCCAGTAAACAATCCTCCAGAGGACGGGAAACGCCTTGCCAGGAACATGGCTCCAGGGCGACACACAGCTTTCCTCTATCGGCTGCGGTGGCGGTGGTGGTGATGGCGGGGGCGGTGATGGCGGTGTGGCCGTGGGGGTGGATGGAGAGACTGGATGCGGAGTCGGGGACGTTTCTGTCGGTGAGGACGGCGATGAGTGAGGTTCATCCGTAGCGTTGGCCGGTGGCACTACTGATGGTGTTTGGCTGGAGACCAATGGAGGCACCGCGGAGCTAACGACCGACGCGCCCAAATGACCCGACCCTGCGGAAGCGAATGTGACACGACTCGAGATGAATCAAAGCAGCTACACACACACACGGCAGCATATGTTTTGTGCAGGCAGACGGCTTGTTTGCATGGCCAGGACTACTTGCACACTCCTGCAGGCAGACTCAGCCAGGACAACTCGCACGGCCTGTGGGTAGTAGATCATGGTGGGGGAAGATTAGGCTTTCGATGGCTCTCCGAGGCGAGACGTCGAAATCGATACCGACGACTTGTTGTTGTTGCAAAGAAAGCAATTAGGTGCGGTAGATAGAAGATGCAGTAATGTAAAGAACGCCAACAACCGCTTGCGAAGTAGAGAATAGTGGCCAGCCAATTGAGGAAGCCCCATTTCTCGACAAATATTGGCCAGCAAGCTAGACATACAGCCAAAAAGGTAATGAAAAGTGCAAAGTGACAATTTTATCGACAGCAATCAAGACGTCTCTTAGGAGAGTGCCCACGATGGATTGACTGAATGTGTCAATAACTATGAACCGAATCGATTCCGAAGCAATGAAACGTACGCCTCAATAATGTTCCCGTTAAAAATGCTTTCTCTAAATAGCGGAGTCACATCTTTTTACATAAAACACACAGCACCTTCGCACTGTCGTTAAAAGAAGTATAACTCATAAGAATAACATATAAAAACACACAAATACACCTTTATTGTGGCACACGGGAGTGAGTGTCCTTTTGAGACGTATATGCGTACGAATTTGCATGAATCAATACACTATTGTCTTACAAAGCTGGCTACATCTGGAGGCAACCGACAAATAAAGCAGTTCACTTCATACTGTAAAAAATAACGCAACAATTAAAAATTGTTTACACCCCATTGGGAGTTATTTATATGTATATATATATATATATATATATATATATATATATATATATATATATATATATATAAACTCCAATGGGGTGTAAACAATTGTTTTTTTTACAGTATGAAGTGATGTATATATATACATCTCCAAGAAAGTTGAAGCAAAACGCTCATCTCTGCACAGTTGCCCAGTGCGGTACATGCATTGGTGTTGCCGACATGTTGTAGATTCAAATCTTTCCTAATCCTCTAAACAGTTTCTCTCACGCGTTAACAACATTTTCTCTCAAACTCTTTCAGCTGAAAGCACTCAGACTCAACGGATGCTGTTACTTCGTCTACTCTTAGCCAGATCGGAGCGTTCAAATAGTAGACTTTGGATAGCAAGCGATGGAGCAGTAGGACCAGATACCCACCTCTCGTCGTTGATGAAGAGTCGTTCGGCGGTGGAAGGACGCTCGCGGTCACATCATGGGCCCGCTCGAGTGCAGATGCCTCCGAAGGGTTCACCACAGTCTGATTGTCGCCAAATGACACTGGAGGCCCTGCATACGCCCGCAGAGAAGTGAGTGCGGCTGCTCGCGGTCCGTGGGCCTCGTGCGGCGACACCGTCGAAATGTTGTGGTAGACGAGACACTGTCGATACGCAGTCTGCAGAAAACAGCAAACCTATCATAAGTTTTCAGCAAACGAGCCTATGCAGATTTGCTTAGCAAAAGAAAAAAAAAACATAGGGCTGGGAGAACTAATACTCATAAATACTTAGTTTTTATTTATCTTGGCTCACGTGTGACAATTGACAATACCTGTAACAAATAGTTGATACACACTCGAATACCGATAGACAAGGTGTCGCTGAAGTATTTAAAGAGCGACATAAGGAATTGTAGAGCTCGTTAAAATACATACTTTTTCAAATGGAGCATGCTCTCTGAGAAGCCTTGTTTCGAAGTCAGAGTGGTATTAATAAAATGTACGACAATGATGTTGCCCGACATAGCAGCACAATATTTGCGACTGCAAGACAACCATTCCTCCTTTGCAGAAACTAAGCACATTGTCGGGTTTGTGAAAAAAATCAGCTTCCTCTGAAGAAAACAAAACACCGGCCAGAACACGCGACATGTCGCGATTAAGTGCATGTGATGTGATTGATGCAGGGTGATTTATCTGATTGAGGAGGTAAATTTAGCATGCATTCAATCTCGACATGACCGCTGAAAAACCTTAATTAATCCGCAACCACGAATCCGATGGCCGTATATTTCGGTACCACGATCGCCGCTATATAATGCGCAATGTATATTTGCGAATGTTCATGTGATTTTAATATTGGGCGCGTAAGCTAATAAAATAACTCAATTTTCACAAATTCTTTTTTAAACGACCATGTGGCATCTTCCGGCCGGCGTTATATGTTCTTCGGAGTAAGCAGAATTTTCTCACGGACATTGATGTGCGTAGTTTCTGTATAGGAGGACTAGTTGTCTTGAATCGTCACTACTCCAGTGTCACAGATTCTAGTAATATCACCCGCAACAACTCCAGTGCCACAGATTCTAGTAATCTCACCCTCACCCCGAAACAAGACTTCTCGGAGACCATGTTTCACTGGAAAGCATACTAACTTTAACGAGCTCTACAGCTCACTTTGTAGCTTTTTAAATGCTTCTGGGTGACCACGAAGGTACCGAAAATACAACTACTACGAAAAGTACGCCCGCAAAATACCTAAAAATGCGGGTACATAAGCGCAAAAGTACAAAACGCAGACACGAACGTGTAATCCTCGAGAGAATCCTGGTGGCATGCCCATAATGGTAGACCCCGAATGTCCTCTCTGAAGAAGATCCGCCTCCCTCGTTTTATTATTATTATTATTTCCAAAGTACTTAAACAAAACTAGACTTACCGACGACACGTCCAGTGGCATGAGAATAATGATGAGCATCGAGAAATACCAGGCGAAAAAGACGCTGGCCGTAACGGCGACGTGATGTCGACCCGGTTGGCCATAGCGACACAGCAGGCCAGCAGTCAGGAAAAACGTCGACACGAGGCCGATGATCAGCGGGCCGAACTCCATCATGAAGTTCGCCACTGAATTCCAGGACACCGAGCTAGTAACGAACGTCCACCACGGAGCGCCAGCGTCCCGGACCGTGCCGGATTTGACGGCAGTTGCTGCTGCTGCTTCTGCGCCACCACGAGCACGTCGTCCGACGACAACAACAAGGAAAACAACAACAACGCCGATGGCAAGAACTGCACTGCCCTTCAGACGGCTCCTTGTTCGTAAAACGGCCGGTATTACAACAATAACAACCGACACAACAACAGACACAGAAACAACAACAACAACAACAAACCACAACATCCACACATGCGGGACCAAATTCGTTAATGAAGGAACCAAGAAAACGTGCTGCCAAACAGTGACACCAAAGCAGCAAAGTTTGATGGTCAACTCTATTTCTAACCAATTGCACATCTTCAACCACCCCTCACACGCGAACTAGTTCATCGGTAGCACAATATAGTAACAATATATATAATAACAAGAAAATCACTGTTATATTGTTGTCCGTGTACATATGCGCTCAAACCATGATTTTTACATTATCACACATATTTATGTCAGTCAGTTGGCTGTTGTAATATACGCTGTGACACGTTTTCACTGGGGCGGCCCATGTTGTTAGCTCGAGCAGTAAGGCATCGTGCCACATAGAATCTTTGGACAGCAGGATATGTCAGGAAGCATGGCTCCATCGGCACTGGAAGATACAGCCCATTCAGCGCTGATGTGGGCCGAAACCTTAATGATCTTTCGAGGCCTCTGCAGTTCCACTGAATTATGCTCAATGTCTGCTTTAGCGTTCGACTAAGTAAAGAAGATCCGTTACCATTTCGGGCCACGGACTTCTGTGATAGACGGATGTATTGATGCATGTCATTCGCTGTTCGCCGCGGATGTTCCGATGGCTTTACCTTTCTTTTGCGTGCAATATATATATATATATATATATATATATATATATATATATATATACAAGAAAAACACATATATAGTTCACTGAGAATACTTAACCATGCATTACATAAATCCCTATAATTGAATCGAACAAATCCGACTCATAATATCAAGCAAACGGTTCCCTACAAACTGACAATTCTTTTCCGTAATAGCAGTTGACACAACCACTTTATTACTGGTTCGAACTCTTAATTTTTAGGGTGTCAAACAACTACTTTTCCCAAGATATCTGCATTTATATCGTTTTACGAAAAAATCATTGCATAAGCAGTACGTTAACACAACGCATGCGCCGGAACCTCAAAGAGATAACTGAAGCGACCCCAGAGGCTAGCTCCAATGTTGTAGCGGCGAACTTCCTTTTCTGAAAGACGTCAAACGTTTAGAAAAGACAGCTATTACCTAATACGTTATAACGCGACTACTTGTATGGAGGTCGAGGTGCAACTTCGGTGATGTCGTTGGAAAAAATCAGATGCTCTGATATTCTCTGGCGGCATGACTGCCGACAAGCCCTGTTTCGTAAGCGCTTTCACGTCGACCTCCTAGCCCTCGCAAAGGATGTGTAGGTAGCACGTACGCGAAACTCTTCACAATTGCAGCCAGCACACAACAGATCGTTGTGTGTCACAATAAAAATCACGTCTTATTCAGTGACGTCTACTCTATTAGCAAATGATTACCTCAGAAGTGGTCAAAACGTTCAGCACACATGCTATATTCTCTTTTTCACTCAGAAGTTGGAATATAGGCTCTTCAAGGCAACTCTGTAAAACATAAAATGACTGTTGTAGAGTGCAAAGTCTCACAGACCTTTCAAGATATTGCTAGGTGACCAAAGATTTCTAGGATACACTGGAAAGCTATCGTGGTATCCAACTTGACATACGGCAACGATGTGGCGACCATGAATCCATGTCCAGAAGGATTATCAAAAGACGTATAGAAAGCCGGCTAGGAGATACAGCCGGACGGGTCCTGGAAACACCAGGTCAACCAGTAGCATCAAACTCCTAAACAAAGAACTACAAAGGCGTACGTTAAAAAACGAAACACAGAAAGTCCTCCGTCAGCGTGGAATTTATACGAAGACTGAGATGTCTGTATATGTATAGTGTTGACAATGATAGAGACATTGCAATACAACCTTGCACCAGTAGCACAAAAGGAGGAAAGATCTCAGGAGTCTGTACCGATTTGAGTAGAGCGCATGTAGAGAACTGAGAATGGGTCCTACGGCTAAGCCGCCAACATAACAACAACAGCAATAGCTGCCATTCTGGAAAACAGCAGGTGGATGGACGACCAGCTCACCTGGCAGGGAAAGAGATACGTATACTCTGGGACACTTCGGGTGTGTGTTTTTCCTCACCGGAAAAGAACAAAACACACAATAATTCACCGGACACAGAACAAAAGGGCAACGGGACAGTTCACTCATAGTTACCAAGAGGCCAGTTGGCAAGTAATTTTTGGCCAACATTTTTCGACGAACTTCATCAAAGTCGTTTGACAGTAACCCATGTTTTGTGTCGAGCATCGTCGAGCGCGCCGTATGCGTGCCAAAGTACGTAGCCAGATTACAGCTCGAAAAGTAAAGAAGACAACAACTGGCAACAATGAACTCCGAGCCGCCAAGATCGCGCCTGCCGGTCAACCGTCGAGGTGCAGCGAACGGCGTCGCTTATTGGGGGCGTTCGTTGACCGAGCCAAGAATAATAATAATAATAATAATAAGTAGAAGAAGAAGAATGGAAGCAACGACGGGGGACCAGCGCGGGAGAAAATATCTGAGACAGCTTCTGTCTCTCGCGGTGTGTAGAGGCCGCTTCTATAGTTGGCGCCATGGGATGAGCAGCTAAATAGCACTTGTTTGAATCGAGGCGACACGTTCGGCCCTCACAACTGTACGCTGATAACACAAGTAGGAACTAAATAATAATAATAATAATAATAATACAATCACATTAGAAGACAAACCTTGCCATCTTCAAGCGTTGTTGTGCACCTTTCGTCGTCCCCGTTGGCCCGACGTTGCTTACTGCTAAACACAGTAGCGTGTGCGGAAACTACAATCGAGCTCGAGCAATATACAATAGTACTTCTTTTTCGAGAAATCCTTTCCAACTAACCATGGTCGGACTCTCTACGGTATCTTTCTTTCTCTCTCTCTCGCGCTCTCTCTCTCTCTCGAGATGTCTTTCTGCCTGTCTTTGTATGGGGGCACTCTCGGCGTGCAAGACCTCCTAGTTATAACTTACTCAAACATTTGTACCTTCTGGACCACTATTCTAAAAGACTTCGACTACTACTACTACTACTACTGCCAACGAAACGTGCTCTTTCTTGTCAACCAGTCCAGCAGCTATGGGCACTAATCTCCAACCGGCCGACGCCGGAGAGACCACCCCAATAACAAAAGAGCCGCTGCCGGCTGCGCTGCGGGTAGGACGCCTGATAACAAGCAGAGTGAGAATGGATATAGCACTCACTACGTTTGACCCGCAGTGATCTAGTTTGGTTCGATCTCAATTCGAGCGTGCCTCAAGCGCGGCCAGCTTGAGGCTTTCTCTCGTTCCGTACGAGGGGCTGGCTACCCGAGTAGAGAGAGAGAGACTATCGTACTAACTACCGGCGTCCTACCACCAACGTTACCGGAAACGTGAAAGAACGGAGAAGGAAAACAAGAAATAAATAAATACATACATACAAACAAACACACGCACGCACGCACACACACACAGCAAGCCGGCCGCAGGAAAAAGAAACAACGGAGCAACGGAACAACGGGACAGTCATAAGTGAGAGGAGGCGCCTGTCAGCGAATCGTCCGATGACGAAGTCTGCTTTCGAAAAGTCGGCGACCCAACCTCGTCGTAATCGTGTTAGACAATACCATCCATCACATGCGTTCGTCCTCACTAATCTATGTCAATTGATCAACACATCCGTACATACATACATACATACATACCTTGCTCACATACTAAGTCCCATTAGCAGATACTGCGGTGAGCTGCTATCAGCGGCACCGGGTAAATATCGATGTGGAGGTTGCCGTTAATTCTCTCCTTTTTATTGTCGTCGTTGTTGTTGTTGTTGTTGTCGTTGTTGTTGTTGTTGTTGTTGTTAATGTTGTTGTCGTTAATGTCTCTGATGCTGATGTCGCTGTTGTTGCAGCCGCCAAGGATGACAGAACATCGTTGATTTTGATATCGTTCATATGTCAATGGTGGCGATGATGATGATGGCGATGATCATGAAGATGCGGATGATCAAGGCTTTAGACCAACACCTTCGCTTTTTTCTAGTGTTTTTTTGTTAATTGCTTCTAGTACTCTACAACAACAGCATCGGCAGTTTCAACAGCTGGTGTTTGTCTTGCTGCCACTGCCGCAGCTGTTGTTGCTGCTGCTGCTGCTGCTGTATAAGGTAATCCCAGTTCGTAGCGATGCTGGAGATCTACCAACATCCGAGCGAGGAGATTATTGCAGGGCAGGACCGCTGAGCGTAGACGGCACCAATCTCCTCGCCATTGTCTTTATCGTTTACTGTATTGTTGATGTTATCGCTATTGCTGTTGCTGTGGTTGTTGTTGTTGCTGCTGTTGTTGTGGTTGTTGTCGTCGCTGTTGCTGATCCTGTTGCTGTAGCTGTTGTTGTTGTTGTTGTTCCAGTTCTGCTTGTCGCTACACTACATATCCTACGCGTATCACACTCAACACCGCGATCATCACCGTCATCACCATGTTTAATCCTCGGCTAGCCCACTCATAGAGCGTCGCCGTTCCAACTTAATCCACTAGGCATTTAGTTCACAATCGCCCTACTAAACTAGCATAGCATCCTGTACTGACTTGTCACCGAACAGCAAGCACCCAGACACATCTGCTGCAGGACAGGAGATAGACCAGGACAGGTCGGGCGAGCGGGGCCGCAGCGGACCGCACCGGGAACAACCGCAATCGGGATCGAAGCCAGCAGAGAGCGCCGACTAGCAAAAGAGAAGAGACAGAAATTGTGCCAAAGTGGTGGCAAATCCACACTCACTCACACACCCACCCACTAACCAACCAACCAACCAACCAACCAACCAACCAATTAACCCACCCAGACGACGCCGCCGCCGCTGTCCACAGATGACAGCCTCTCTGAAGTCTACAGCACGGCCTGTGTTCGGCTGATTCTACACGTCGATGTACCGCGATGATGTCACTCATCAAGTGACAGCCGTAAAAGACAACGACAATGAAGACAACGATGTTGACAAGTCCGCCATAAGGTCACTCACTCACCACTCACGCGCTCCCACACACATTGTCACTTCACATTGAAGCTTTCTTACTTCTTACATTGAAGCTTTCCTACTTCTTACATTGAAGCTTTCCTACTTCTTACATTGAAGCTTTCCTACTTCTTTCTTCCACACGGCTTCACGGCTGTGCTGTTGCTGCGGCTGCACTGCTGCTGCTCATGTTGCTAGTCGAGATTGTTATTAGCGTTCGATAGTGCTTCGATATAGTTCGGTCTGATATCTGGCCATTATAGCAGGCTGTTGATGAGTCGGTGATTAGGTGGGAATTAGGGATTGCTGTAGATAGTTAGTGATCTGGTGTTGGGCGGGTAGCTGATAGTTGTGCTAGATTTGGTTAGATTTCTGTAGCTGTTGGATGAGCCTGGTAGAGTCTACGTCCTCTGTACTGATTGATTGACTGATTGATTGATTGATATACAGTGTGAAGTATGCTCGCTTTGATTCGAACCAGCCTTGATTTCGAATCAAGCCAGACAAAATCCATCAGTCGAGGCATTTATTTGCCCATCTATCGGCCCTGTCTGTCCATCTGTCTCTCATCTGTCTCTCATCTGCACTGTGCGTTTCTACCTGCTCGGCGGCTATCCCCTACCATTATCAGATGTCAGAACGAACGGGACAGCCTGACCGTGTCCGCTAGAGGGCGCTGTGCTGCTACTGCTGCTAATGTCTATATAATGGTGCTGCTGTGGCTGCCGCCGCCTGAATGAAGCCGCCTACAGCCATAACAAAAACAACAACAACAACAGCAACAACAACACATTCACAACAATAACATTGTAGTCGTAGTCGTCGTCTGCTTGGCGAACTAGATCAGATCTTAACGGCAGCCCGCGCAAAATCCTGTATACATATATACTTTTCGGGCTGAACCTCAGCCAAGATTTATCGTACACGGGATAGCTTTTTGCAATGCTTGCAATAGACGGACCCCCATAAATACAAATCGGTGCAACGGTGGGGCTCGAACCCGCGTAGCTATGTGTCTTGTGTCCGCTCGCGAGGCGCAGGCGATTGCACCACGCCACCGGGTTCGACAAAATCCTATATAGAGATAGTGATCAACCGAATCATCGCTTAGCTGGCGTAACACGTTTTCTGTACCGGTTTCACAGGAACGCTGTTCTGAGCAGTCGCGGGCTTGTCGGCGCAAGAATACGTTACGGACTGTGAACGTATATGTAAAGTGCGCGAGTAGGCGAGGCGCGGTGCTTTGCAATTTTTGTCTGCTTTTGGATCACACCTAGCTGTTAACGAAGAAAACGCCGACACAACATAAAATTGCTCATAACGAGATACCCTTCGTAGGGCTGTTGTCACAACAACACCGACTGCACCAAGGACGTTCGGTTTGTTTTGGTAAGAAGAGCCATTCATCAGCAAGTCGATAAAAGAAGAAAACATCGCGAAAGTTCGTAATATCGTACTCAACAATCGCCAAATTACTATCCGGCTGATAGCTGAAAAAAGTGAGGTATTTTATAGATCAGCTGTGACTGTTTTGACCAATATTTTAGACGTCTTGCAAGACTGGGAGCGAAATGTGTTATAAAAATGTTGAATTTTTAGCAAATAAAGGCCTGTCGGAAAATGTCCAATTTCAGGCGAGAACAGAAGATAGTCCAATATTCGCAATGGTGCTTTCAAGTAGAGAGTCAATCGAAGAAGTTCAGAGAGAGCAGGTCCAACAACGAGGTTTTTTGACTGTTTTTTAACCACAAGGAAATCATCTTCCACTAGAGTTTTTGCCACTGGTTTTACGGCCAATAAGGAATACTACCGCGAACATGTAAGAAGATTGCACAAGAACGTCTGGTGCAAAAAGCCTGAACTGTAGGCAAACAACTATTGGATCCTCCATGATGACGACAACGCACCGGCGCACACATCGTTACTGATTTCGGATAATTTTATAAAAATGTCAATTTCTATATCTCTGCAACCTCCCTATTCGCCGGCCCTGGCTTCTTGCAACTTTTTCCACTCCCATAGATTACAAAAAATGATGGAACGACGTGTAAAGGCTATAGAGGCGATAAAGAAAACATCGCAGGAGCAACTCAACTCAATTCCGACAGACACGGTTAAAAAAATGTTTCGAGGTGTCGGAGAGAAGATAGCAAACGTGCATCGCAGCGGGCGTAATTTGTTTTTAAAGGATACAAAAACACTTTAGAATACTAAATAAATATCTTGTTGTTTAGAAGTCTGTATCCGAACTTTTCGATCCGCCCTCGTATATGTATATATGAATATACAATTTTTTTGAAGGATACCAAAACACTTTAGAAAACTTAATAAATATCTTGTTGTTTATAAATCTGTATCCGAACTTTTCGATCCGCCCTGGTGTGTGTACATAAATATATATATATATATATATATATATATATATATTTTTTTTTTAATGTATTTTTATGAATTTATGTAATAATGGAAATTTCAAGCTTAATGAAGAGTTATTGAACTTAAATATATAAAGAGGTTGGTTAAAACTGGCTAAATGCTAAATGTTCACCAGGCGTCGTTGGTTAATCCACGGGTTGATTGGTTGTCCAATTGGGTCTCTAAATCAGTTGGCCCGTTTAATGTCATCATAACTCTGTATATTGTATATGTTTATATTCTATATTTTATACAATTCTTGTAACTGCATTTGTGAGCTCCTGACGCCCAGCCAAATCTTTGTACTTGGGTATTATCGACACTAAATGTGTGAATAAATGTAATTTGTCGGTATTCTGAGGCTTTGGAAGCTTTCTGGCTGCATAGCGCACATGAGTTGTTCCGGCGTGAGCCCTACTCCGAATCACGCTCAGATACTTGACCATGGCCGTGCGTATTGGACAACCTTCCACGCTAAGTTTAGATTTTGTGGGGGGCGCCTCGGGCCTTTTAGAATAATTGCTTCCGTTTTCTGTAAAGCCAATTTGAAACTAAATTGTGGGGGTTTGTCGAATATCCGTCAGGGCTCCGTTAACTCATAGTTCTCGTCACGGGCCGTATCGATCAGTGCCAGATCGTCCGCATAGGCCATAGAATCATCTCTCGGAAGATGTAGGAGCCTAAGTACTCTTTCTTAGGTTATATTCGACAGTGTTGGTCCCCCAGTTCGGACCCTTAGGGGACCGCCACTGTGTCTGCATAACCGACGGCTTCGTAGGCCTATGCTTAGTGTTTTAGATACGGAGCTAGGATTCGTCGTAAGTAGGTAGGCTTGCCTTTGTTTAAAAGTGCCTTCTTGATGGCTACGAATACGCGAATTAAACGCGTTCTTGACATCTAAGATTGTGGCCATATATTACGGTGCGACCGGTTTGCTTTTGACGCATTTCTCTGTGTTTCAGCTATGTGGACTTTTCAACTGTATAATAGGACTAACTTTCGACGTTTACTTAGAGAGACAACCTTTCTTGAAAGAAGAACCCCAAGATGGCATTAGCCGGTTTCTATGGCTTGGGTTCTTCTACGTAACAGCCTCATTGCGGCAACCTTACTCAGTGAATGGCCAGTAGGTTGCGGAATTACTCAATTTGTGCAATGTGAGTACACTTCTGCTCTTAGCTAACCGGAGAAAAAATTCCTACCGCGTAACACGTGGACAAGCTTGAAAGAGGAGCAAACATTATACGTGTACCGAGGATAAAAATAATACTGCAAGTACTCACGTTTGAGATACCCGGCTCGCTAGAGTACGACATTTGGAGCCTTATGAGCGAGATCCTGAAAGAAGAAAGAAATTGTACCACGCAACGAAAGCCAACGAAGCAAGCAAGCGATTTCTTGCAAACATAAGCCGCCCCCTGAAAGCATTGTAAAAGGCAACGCTATGACTGCAGCGCTATATGAAACTCACGTTTACTTTGTGCTCTTGGCTCAAGTGAACTAGGATGAATAAAAATATCAAATTATGTATGGCTTTAAGCTTTAAAGCGGTGATCTAACGGATTGATTGGAGGGTTCTCAACGAATCGATTGACATGAATGTACATCTATCTGAAAAACTTGCAGCTCCTATATATATAGAAAATATTGTGATGATTTATTAATAATTTACAATACGTTTGCACACAGCCTTCGGCTCCACTGGTGTATATATATATATATATATATATATATATATATATACGTAAATATATGTATGTATATATATATATATATATATATATATATATATATATATATATATATATGTACGTATATATATATGTATGTTGCAAGAGACTTTGAGGATATACCGCTCGCACCGAGTCCATATGAGCTGGGGCTGCCAACAAGCAAGGACACGGACAGCTGGATCTTAACTTCACGTAACACCTTTTTACCACGCTTTTCATTAAGGCGAGCACTGCCGAGTGTGCAAATGTATTGTAAATGATTAATGTATCATCACAATATATATATGTATATATATATATATGTATATATATATATATATATACAGGTACAGGAATTAGTGTATATATGTATACTACTAGAATTAAAAGCTCTTTTAAATGAGGTTGTTTTAAATTCTAGACTATCCTACGCTTCCTAAGCCTGATGCTCTAAGTGGCGGATATGTTGAGAGTTCCCCAGCAGTACTTGTGGCAGCGTTTCTTTCCCCAGCATTCCTTGTGACCGCTGCTTTCTCAATGCTATGGTGTGCTAATGGCTATGTATTCTGAATGAATATCGCTTAAATTGAATTCGATCATTGACAAGTATTAAGCTGGCGACACCCGTGAAGATGACAGTCATGCGCATGGCGCACTAGCTCTCCTGGACCATGCCGCCGCATACACATGCATACTATTGGTAAGCCTAGTTGGTTTCCCAACATCTGGGCAACCGCGAGCAGCAGAAATTTAGCTGAATAGCGCGACGATTGGTCGGGTGTTCGAGCGATGTCAATGCAATGTCTCGATACACCGACCGCATCGCTTCTGATCGAATCTCATAGCACTTCTTTTGATCGGTGAGACGCGGTAAAGGCCACATCATGTCATCGGCGTATGGGGTTGTGCGAAGTGAGCATAAAGGCGCACCTCGATAGCCGCCAGTCAAAAAGCGCAGAACGCGGAACCAAGAGGCATAACAACCACAGTAGTAGTGAGCATATGTCAATAAGGGAGGGTCAGGTTGACGACGGCTCCCAGCGGACATCTGAGCAAAGTGTTTTGTTTTCCCCGAGACAACTTTTCGCCTGCCCTGATACTGCCGCTGCTGCCGCCTCCCGTGTCTGGAGCAACCGTTAGCGGGTTTGGCAGCGGGAGGCTGCTAAAAAGTAACGTCCTCGATCGTTTGAACGGCCGGCGTCACGGCAAACGCTCACCACCCCTAAGATCTAGCACCACATTTATGGTGGTAGATGGTGGCTCTACTACCATGTAGTGTAATAACGGTGGTGATGGGTATGTAGTGTGGTGTAGCTGACGTGAGGTGACGTAGCCGAAGTTCTGAAGCCCATTTTGATAGCGGTAAATAGCGATAATTGCAAAGACGAACAAGCCAAGAAAATGACGCGGCCAATTATATGTGATTATGGCAGCGATCGGTGAGTGTGTGGCTGGCTGTGAAGCGAAGAATCTGTGGCAAGAATCACAGCCTGTGACGATATCGGACCGGGTTTCGTAGTTGGCCTATTCGACCGTTGATCACAACAGAGGTACAGGTGGTCGATCCGAATGGCCGATCTACCAATGGGGACGACTGTGGAGATGAGACGTTGTTTGACCGTAATAAGCGACGTTTACACATAAACAGCATTTTGGCGTCGTGAATTGCCGGTATAGCCAGTACGGTGGATAGCGGCATTGGTTTATGATGCATGGTAATTGACACAGGCTGACCACGCAGATCAACTCCGATCTCGATGGACAATTTATTGTGGGCTAGCTATTTCGCATGTCCACGCATCAGGCTAGAAAGTCAACGAGTCAGAGAGAGCGATAAAGAGAGACAAAGGCAAAGACTTTCTGTAGTAGTGGTGGCTTAGGCAGCTAACGCACCGTTCGAAACGGGGCGGTTGCCATGGCAACCACGGTTAGCAAAACAATCGCTAGTTCGAGCCCCGGCCGTGCTGGTTGAATTTGTTGGACGTTGTTGTCATTGCCCTGCTGCTACATACCTCTGCTTGAGAAAGCCTATTCAATTCCAGTACGAGAACGCGATGACAATAGATGCATTTAGACGATATCGTGCCACAGGCAACTTAGCCCATTACGAGCGTCTAAGATGTGGTTGTCAGAGCGTTAACAAAAAAAAAACTTACGAAGCACAATCGTGAAAGGGGCTAAAATAAAAAGCTTGCTATATATTCTGCTTAAATCATGATGCAGCGCGATGTTGCTCGGGTGTCTGACGAAGGCGAGGTAGATGCTCTCTTAGAGTTTTATCGATTATGTACTCTATTTTTATATATATATATATATACATCTAAATCGGGGATATCTAATGACGTTTGCTTTAAATGCTGTACCCAAATGAAAACAGATAATTGAATGCAATTTTTTGCACGTACCGGTAGGGATATTTCTATAGACAGACATCCGTTCATTCAGTGTAATCGCCGCTTGGTTGAGTCAACTTTAATTAAGCGAGATCTAAACCGCTTACGGACACAACTGTACTGGCTGTCAATATTTGCGGATGCTCGCTGAATGAACGCAACGAATCTGTTGTGTTAAGTCGACGTTATTAGACTCTCGCTCAATAACGCCCCACGTCTCTCATAGAGTGCCAGAGATTTGAATCTGGACTGCTAGGCCGCTAGGCTGCAAGTATCGTATGAGCGAGAGCGCCGTCCTGCTGAAACGGCACAAATGTACTCTTGGCTGCACAGCAGTTTTGCAGAACATGCATATCAACGTCCTGTTCCACTGTTTGGCTTTTGGAAAAAAGACGGTTGTACCGTCATGTCTCTTTAACTAGACAGCACACTGAGGACGTACGAGAGAAATAAGCTGGGCATTTGCCTTATCGCACAATAGTCACTGTTCGCTTATCTTATCGGCCTCATAGATGGTCACCAATGGTACGCAATAACACACCCAAATTGGAGATTACAGCGCAGCGAACGTACGTACGACCATCGTTGCAAAATGCACTTTAGTACTGTAGTAGTCCTCAGGCCGTAGTCCTTCCGCTCTGCCGTGTAGAAACCCGGTTTGGTTTCCTGCTGCCACGACTAGAGTCGTAATATTAAATGTAAACAGTGGTTTTCGGAAAGCAAAAAAAAACTTTATAATCTCATTAGAGATTAGACTGACGCAAAAAGCATAAAAATCTGTTTACCCGCGCTTCAAAGAATCTCTTCACTTTGACATTCAGAGCACTGGGCAGAAATCACATTGTGTCATAACCAATTACTGGACTTCACAATGCTTTGTTTTAATTAGACAGTCGGATTCCCTCAGTTCGTACCAGTTCTGAAGTAGTTGATAATTTCCAGTCATATCAGAATAAACCGAATCAGCTAACAATGTCCATAAGCACAACTTCGGTCATCATCCAGACGGGTACGAAGCCCATCCGGCTACAACACAATGTCATAAATACTTCTACTGTCAACCTGACTGGATCAACCTTCAGAGCCATCCCTTCTGTAACAACTGTTCCCAACGATATTGCTCGGTCGGCCAGTGTTTGGTCCGGTTTATAAATATACACATATTTGTATATATTTTAATATATATTGTTTAGACACGGACGATAGCCTTTCCTGCAAAATGCCCTGAATAGTTACAATTGTTTGAATGCGTGTAATTATAGAAATGCCAAGCTCAAATGAAGAACTGCGGTTCAGCAATACTCTTAGAGCATATTTTGACGTGCATTGCTGTGCTGGTATTTTCCTCATTGCAAATTAATCTGCCTGCACAATTCGCTTTAATTGTTCATTACATTAAGGCGAGCACTGCCGAGTGCGCAAACGTATTGTAAATGATTAATAAATCATCACAATATTTTCTATATATATATATATATATATATATTAGTAAGGGTGATGCCCGTGTACGGTTTTTTCATTTCATGGCTAATTTTTTAATCCACTCCGGCATTTACCTTGTCTAAATTGGAAACCATGCAAACCAATTTAAGAATAGTCGGTCTGGGTGTCGAACCCATCGTCCCGAATACAAGGTTAAGCCTTTGCCACTAAGCCATCCTTGCTCGGTATATATATATATACACTTACGTGTACATATATACCCCCACCCCTTAACGGATGTTTTGGATCTCGGAAGTATGAGTATAGATATATTATATATATATATATATATATATATTTTTTTTTTTTTAAGATTTTCCGTAAGGCTATTGCCGTGTACGGTTTTTTATGCCATGGCTAATTTTAATCCACTCCGGCTTGTCTTTACCTTGTCTATTTTGAAAACCATGCAAACTAAGATAAGAGTGGCCGGTCTGGGTCTCGAACCCGTCCTCCGAATGCAAAGCTTTGCCACTAGCCATCTTGCTCGGAAAGACGTTATCATCATATTCTTATTTGGTTCTAACTTTTATCTATTTTTTAAATATACAAGCGTGGCAAGGCTCCCGGGGGATCGCTTAAGCTTGATGTGGGCAGCATCGAG
>QVRM01002631.1:0-58155 GCA_003439945.1 Dermanyssus gallinae | reverse complement strand
TCCGAGAGGAAAGAGTGCGGGGCCAGACCAAGTGTACTATGAGCACTGGGTGCAGTCTGAGCCACTTTTGGCAAACCATCTTTGTGATTTCTTCAACGAGATCATGAAGAGGGGACAAATGCCAGGAGCCTGGCATATCGCCGGGCTTTCTCTTTTATTTAAGGGTAAGCATGGTGATGACTAACGAGACCCAAACTTATACCGCGGTATAAGCGTCTGAAAGGACGCTGAAGAAGATCTTCTGCAAATTGGTTATAAAACGGATCGAGTACGTTGTCGACCAGACCCTTCCACCGGAGCAATTCGGCTTTCGAAGAGGTCGAGGAACGCGTGATGCCTGTGCTTCAGTCAGAGATAGAGCGAGCTGTGGCAAAGCCCGGAGGCCATTTGTATGCAGTCTTTATAGACTGCGTCAAGGCTTTCGACAAAGCACCTCGAGATCTCCTGGTGAAGTCATTCCGATACGCAGGGGTTGGTGGCTCTCTTCTTAGCGTAATTTCCTGTTTCTTTGATGAGGACACCTTACTGGTACAAGGTGAGCAGGAAGCGTTGCAGGTAAGGCAAAATGTGGGAACCCCGCAAGGCGACCCATTGAGCTGCGTCTCCTTCACTCTTCTGCTTGCCGATTTCGTTGATTATATTCGACAAGAGTTCCAGAAGGCCACAGTTGTGATGTACGCAGATGACATAGTGGTCGCTCATCACGACCTGGGTGCCATCAAGCGCATCACTTCTCTGGCGGAGGTGTTCCTTGTCTCAAGAGGGCTGGAAATAAACGCCATAAAGACCAAGGCTATGAAATTCAGAAGAGGAGGTCGATTGGCTGCTAAAGACGTTATACGTTGCGGCGGCCAATCCTTGGAATTCGTTAACTCTTTCCGGTATCTGGGGCTTCGGCTTCATTATACTGGGACGACCTTCACTGCTCACATCGTCGAGAGAGCGCGCACAGCCCTAAATTCTCTTTATGGAGAAATAGGCGATGTCCGGCGACTGTCCGTCCCGACGGCAGTGGCGCTTTTCTACCTCAAGGTTGTTCCGGCGCTGATGTATGGCCTTGACAGAGTATGGGAACACCTCACTCGGGCAAACTTTGGTTTGCTTGAAAGGTGTTTTACAATGTACATGAAGCGAGTACTTTGCCTGTCAATGCGGGCAAGGAGCCGCTTTGTGTACCTAATGTCAGGCTGTGCACCAGTTGTTGAGATCATTCGATTAAGGTTGAAGACGCCGCGTACAGTACCATTCGAGAGCTTTATCTCGGAATAGGAAAATAAAGTTGAACAAGTCCGACGAGAGGTCGGAGACCTGGATGTTTTCAGGGCCTTTCACCTCTGGTCTGGTCTTGCGTGTGACAATCGCCACGTCTATACCAGATACATAGTTCATGGCTATCATCACCTGGTTTGTTCGAATACGAGCTTCCACGAAGAGTACACCGAGTGCGTCTGTCGACTGTGCTCTCAGGCGTGTACGAAGTTTCATGCATCTGCCTGCCTGGCCCTTGCGAAGAGATCACTGCACTGCCTCTCTCGTATAACATGCCGCGAGGAGCTGAGTGTATAATTGTATAATATGTATAATTGTTCATGTTATATGCATACTCAATATGAGTGAAATAAATACGATGATATCACAGTGACCTTTCAGCCAAGGCCTTCGCTGCACACATAGAGGAGAGGTCCCCAAAAAGCCTTTATCGCGGCGGCAGCCCTTATATAATTCCCAGAAGCTCTCGATTGAGGCAGCGTTAGCCCTATTCGATATGAAACTAGAGCCAATTGCATCATACGGGATCTAGCTTGTGTGGGCAAATTCAAGCTCGGTTCAATTAGATGCACTCGATCGGATGAAACAAGATTTTTTGATACGGGTACTGGGTTTACATACATCAGCATACAACCGCTTACAGTATTTGCTATGCGATACTCCACTATTCGTGGAACAGGTCAAAAAACAGTTTAAGCTTCCAGACACCCTCGCATACAGCGAGTTCATACGGCCATATGAAGAGAAGATGGCAAAGATCGATCCACATTTGTATACGACAGATGCAGTGGTTAGGTCAAAATGGAAAGGCACGGCAGGACCAATAGGCACTAATCTGTTTTGCTGTGCACGGTGTTCACCACGGTCTATACCAGAAAGACGCTTATCATACACCCTGTGACGCATGCGTTTGTAAACATTGTTATGGTATATGTGTAAGATATCATGGCGGTGAGTGCAATGCAGTCTCCTCGCCAACAAGTCTGGCACGGAGCGTTTTTTAATTTTATTACCATTACGAGACTGTAATAATAATGCTTATACTATGTACATTTTACCAACCTGGTGTGAAATTACGTCGTGTTGATTATACGAATACTCAATATAAGTGAACTAAATGTGATGATATATAAACACCAATTCTTGAAGGTCAGGTTGAGGTAATCCGCACCCATATATATATATATATATACGAGGGCAGACCGGCAAGTTGTAGTAAAAGTAGTTAAATTTTGCCGCCAGACCGAAACCACGAATCTACTCCGGTGTGTTATATTTAAAAGCGCCATTCATGAGCTACACACAGACCACATTTTGCGCCAATCGGTGGCAGCGTTTATTGTTTGAGTTATGTTTTGAGTTGAGAATCAAATGTTCTAAAATGGTAGAATTGTTACAAACTGCTCATGATAATCAAGCAGTATCCTGAAACACTGTGTATACGTGATACCGTCGTTGTCGGAATGGACGTGAAAAGACCGAAGATGACCCCGTTCGAGAAGGCCTTTGGCGTCAATAAGAAAGAAAACGTCGAGACGTTTGTTATATTGTTCTCAACAATTGCCGAATTTCTATCAGAGAAATAGCTGACGAACTAAAAAAGATTTATGGATAAGTTGTAGCAAGTTTGACCCATATTTCATTCTGCTTTGCGCTAGAAGATTGGTAGCGAAATTCGCTCCAAAAGCGTTGAATTTCATTAAAAAAATGAAAGCCCGCGGGGAAATGTTCGAATTGAAATTTCAGGCGGTAGATGTTCGATTATTATTTTTTACGTTCAGTATCTCATAACCTTACCATCATTCACAGCCACCGCACTCCAATTTTGCGCCATGCGATTACCTCAACATGTCCGTCAAGAATCGGTGGATTGGCCGGGGCGGTCCGATAGCTTGGCCACCGTGATCGCCCGAGTGAACAAGTCTCGATTTTTGTGGTCACCTAAAGGCTCTCATCTGCGAAATTCCTGTCAACGTGGAAAAATGGTCACTAGGATAACTTATGCTGCTGAGGCCGTTTGTGCAATGCCTTTTTTTTTTACTGCTGAAACCTCTCAGCATTACTTTGGGGGATTACGAGAATCCAGACGGACATGCGCCACCTCAGCCATGGTGACTAGTCTGGGACTCGCAAACCCAGTAAACCCGCTTCCCCCCCACCGCCAGGGATCGGTAACTGCGTAGGCATTGCTTCGAATCCATGGGAGTGGTGTTGCACCAACTCCTACATTCTACTCCAATCTGGCATCATCCATCGTCTCATGTCTGCCTTGGTGCAGCTCAGACGCGTCAGCCAGACCGTTAACGCCTTTCACAGCTCCGCCACCTGGGGATGCGTCAAGAGTCATCGCCTGGAGCGTCCATGGCTGTCCCTGCCTAATCCCAAGGCTGGTTCGCCTTTGCTGCCTATTTCCCCTTCTTTCCCTGTCACCTACGGGCGCTCCCTCTCGACTGGATCGGGGGCTATTGTTGAAACGAGCTCTCCTGGCAGTTTCCTTGGCCACCTTTAAGGACATGATAGTCTCGAAGAAGGCACAGGACTCCCTCCACGCCTTCGCCGAAGTCAGCATGTGTGCTACAACCTTCTTGATCGACTTTCCTCTCACGGTGGTCGCACCCGCGTCTCTGGCTTCTTGGAGGGCCGGACACCGCAGAACTGTGTGCTCGACTTCGTCCGTCTCACCCGATCTGCATAACGCGCAGATGTGGACACTCGCCTTGTTAATTCTTACCATGTACGTTTGGAACTGGCCATGCCCGGTCAGCACCTGTGTCGTACCATAAGACAGCTCACCGTGGTTGCAGTCGTACCACGCCTTCAGGTCAGGGATGAGGTCTCTGGTCCAGCTCCCCGCGGGCGGCCTCCGAGGGTCTCCCGGCTGCACTGCGGCTCATTCTTCATGCCACCGGGCGATTGTCCTCGATCTAGCCGTTGTTAAGTCTAGATCGCCATCCTTCCATCTTTTGGCCCGTTCACTTGCCAGCAGATCCCATGGCAGCATCTTAGACAGGACCAAGAGGGCCGCGGTCGACACCGTGCGGTAAGCCCGGCAGACACGAATGGCTACCGGCCGCTGTGACGATCGAAGCGCTCTCCTGTTTCTTTGTGTCCTCAGCGCCATGTCTGCCCACACTGGAGCCGCGTATAGCGCTACCGACTCTGCTACACTGGCCAGCAGGCGCCGCCTGCCTTCTGTGCAGCCGCCGACTCTGGGCATTAACCGCGCCAGGCCGGCCGCGACCTTGTGGGCTTTACCAGCCACATGCTGGATATGCGCCGATCCATTGAGACCTTTGTCGAGCACCACTCCGAGATACTTTGCTGTCCGAGCAAGCTTGACAGGATGACCGTTTAGACGCAGGCGGATGTTCCGGGTTTTCTTCCTGCCTGTAAGGTACATTGCTTCCGTCTTGTGCGGGGCCAGTCTTAGAGAGTGGTCTTCCATCCACTCTGCCACCTGCTCCAAGGCTTCATTAGCGGCATACTCCAGGGCCCCAGTTTCCCGTGCCGTGATAACCAGCGCCAAGTCATCGGCATAGGCCACCATCTCAACACCCGCCGGTAGGTCCGGCAGCTCGAGGACCCCGTCATAGGCTAGGTTCCACAGAATCGGCCTTAAGACCGACCCCTGAGGAACCCCCGCAGAGATATCGTACTCCTGACCGCCGGCCGACAGCCTTCTTTCCGATAGGTAGGACGAAATTATCCGGCGAATGTATGGCGAAATGCCCTTGCGCCTCATTGCGTCCATGGCCACCTCCCAGCTCATCGAGTTGAAGGCATTCTTGACGTCCAGGAGGACGAGCACAACGAAGTCTCTTGTTTTCTGGGTCCTTGTTAACTGTTCGGTCGCCCGTTCCAAAACCCGTGTAAGGGCGCCAAGCGTGGACTTTCCCTTACGGAAAACCGTACTGGGCGTCTGACAGGGCCCCTTTGAGCTCAATCTCAGCGTTGAGCCTCTCAACGATAACATTCTCTAAGATCTTGCCCATTGTGTCAAGAAGACATATAGGCCGGTAAGCAGAACTACTTGCTAAAGCATTGCTCTCTCCCGTTGGTTTGGGGATTAGGACCAGGTTGGCGTTTTTCCACAGCCGCGGAAATCGCCCTTCTCTTAAAAGACGCATCACCAGTGCTTGAAACAGCTTCGGCCATCGCTGAACCTTCGTAGCTTCGCCGCTCCAGGAAGTACTCCATCCGGGCCGGGTGCTTTACCGGGTGTCAATCGCTGCCATGCTCGCTCGACTTCCTCCAACGTCACCTCGGGAATATCTTCTTCAGCAACCAGTGGCTCCTCCCCGTCGCCTCTCCACGGGCGAACCGGGAACAAGCTATGGACCTGATCCTTTAGAACATCCGGCGGGAGTCTCGGAGAAGGCGCTCGAAGCCTGTCCATAACGATTTGGTACGCTAACCCCCACACGTCTCTCTCCACGTCCTCTGCCAGCTGTTTCCACGCCTGTACCTTACTCTATCAGATGAGGCCTTGAAGGTCCTCGCGGGCAGCTCTGTAACTTTCCAGGAGTGTGGCCGATTGCTCGTCAACGTCTAGCCCCCTCTCTTCTCGGTTCAACCTTCCACTCAGCCAGCTGCGTTGCCTAGTATACGCCCTGTTTAGCCTTGTGCATCGCTTTCTCGCTTCCCCGATATTTTTGCTCCACCAGTAAACGGACCGGTGCCGTCGGGCACCTCCGCCGTTCGGGTGGGGCGGGCCAGCCTTTGTACATGCGGCAATGAGTGTTTCAATGAGTCGATTTTCGTCCACCGTTCCCACACCTATCGTCCGACACCTCGCGTCGATCTCCTTTACTAGCGCTTCCTTTTCCAGCTGTCTCATCTGCCACCGTCTGCCCCGGGTAGGTGATGCTGGAAGCGTCGCGGTTGGGGCTCGTACCTCAAAGCAGATGTAGCGGTGGTCGCTGTGGTTATTAACCGTATCGACCCTCCACCCGGTTATCGCCGTGAATGCCCGTTCGTTGGCAAGCGTGAGATCTACGTGGGATATCCTCCCTGCCCGTGAGAACGTCGGAACGTCCCGTCGTTGACAGCCATAAGCCCCTGCTCTGCCATCCATTCCAGTAAGATTTGTCCTCTTTCCGAAGTGTTACGACTTGTGCAATGCCTGGCATATTTCAAGACGCCCAATGAAATCTCTGCAGGCGCCACCAAGTGTATGTAGTGGTTCGCGGATGCGCCTTTGAGCAGGGTTGGCTTGTACATACTCTAAATAATAATTACTTGTGTTTGCTTCTAAAGCTATGATGAGTGATCTATCTGAAGGAGTGGGTTATTTGTACATGCATACAAACTCAACATGCTCTTCGGTCATCAAATGCGCATTAACTTGAAAGTCTCTGTTTTGAGTGCTCTGAATAATCCTATTTGGTGGGGAGTATTTGGTGTGAAAGCTAATAATAGAACCTAATTTTTCACTAATAATAGAACCTCATTTCCAATTTGCTTTTAAACGAGCGTGTCAGACCTTCTAGCCGTCGTATGTCCTTCAGAAGAAGCAACATTCCTACAAACACGACGGTGTGCTTGGTGTCTGTATATGAGGACTGGTTTTCTCAAATCGCACATCTTGTGCTCGTATGACAAGCAACAACACCAGTGACACACATTTTAGTAATCATGCCCTCGCTCCGAAACAAGATTCGTTAAAGAGCATGATCTACAGAAAAAACATTTGCTTTAACAAGCTCTACAATTTCCTATATCGCCATCGAAGTCGTTTTGGGTCGCCCTGTATATATATATATATATATATATATATATATATATATATATATATATATAAATATATACATTTATATGCGCATACAAATAATTAATGGCGCTGCATGAATATAACGATTTGTATTGACACATCGAAGTGTCTCCCACCCATGCTGGACGTTAGTTGCCTAACCAATAACTGGGTACTTTGCCTAACCAATCTGTTGTACCGACTAGCATCTAATGCTAGCACGATGGTGCGCTTTTTTCTCTAGAATCACGCAACAACATTCGTCGGAAGCACACATATAGCAATTGGGCACTAAAGGAGTGGAGATCGCGTGTACAGACTAACAACTGGACACAAGTTTGAGTCAAGAGAGTAGCTTTAGCTTGTTATGGCCGGCCTGTACGTCTGAGTATAGCCTTTATCGTTCCAAATAGCAACTGTTTACAGAACGAAAAACAATGGGCTATAATAATAATAATATACGTACTCCATTTATTCCATCATCCGGGTAAAGTGCAATATATATATTGTACAAACATTTATATATACTACAGCTAACGCTCACAAATGAGGGCGCGCCGGGGAACTACGGTGAACGCACTCAGATGTTGTCCGGCTATCATCTATTGGCCTAGTCTATTTTCGTTCGGTACAATCTGTGGCCATCGGTCGCAGACTTCGTCGTCCGGAGGAATCCTCGTCGGAAGACTCTGTCGAATAGCCTGTAATAAAAAAAGCAGGCCAGGACTACGACGGTGCCAGATGCTTTGTTGTCAGAGCCGTCGCAGTTGAGTTACGCACACAGGACCTCGGGACTTGGACTTCGGTTGTTTTCCCCCGGGCAGCTGCCCTCAACGAGGAGCAGCTGGGTGCTGTTACCTCTCCGGACTGTCGGCAGGAACCATCGATGACGACACGCGGTAGTCGGTAGGACAGGCTAGCAGGCACACTTTTTAGCTTGGGAAACATCTACAGCTGTTGCGTCGAACTCGACTTGATACAAATTGCTTGTTCCATCTTTTTCCCAGGCCTTTGTTATCCTGCTCTCTCTCTCTGTATATATACTCAGGATTACAGGAGACCGGAAGGAGAGTCAGCTCCTCAGGCATAGAAATGCCAGAAGGGAGAAACATATATATATATATATATATATATATATGCTCGTATCTTATATGTCACTGGTCATTTACGACCTCTGGTAGCTTGAGTAAAGGGGAGTCGCAGAAGAATCAGTGGAGGGGTATTGACGTGCGATATCATCTCGCTTGTCTTTTGGAGAATGAGAAAGATAGAGGGAGAGAGACATAAAGAAAAAAAGAAAGCGCTAGATACTCGTGCAGCGTGCCCTTTAAAAATAGTCACGCACACAAAGCCAAAATCGCCTGACTGGGCATTGACATAGAAGTGGCCGTCCACGCCTTTTGGATAGCGACTCGGGCAAGGATAGAGCGTACAGCATCAAGCCATACTCTTTCACTGTCATTGTCACACTCGCTTAAACAACTGTTGGCCGTTGTAGAGCTTATATTTTAATGACAGTATTAACGGCCGTATAATTGAGTAGAACTGAACGGGCGACATAAACTATATATGCCATCTTACGAATCAATGTGAAAGCAGTCCCGTGGACGTTAAATGTTGGCTGAGGGTCAGCCCGAAGAAGCTTAGAATACAAACTTTTAGCTGAGACCTGCCAGCATCTACCTCTATGCGAGTTCTCTCGGCACGACAGTGGCCACTGCGTCAAGTCTCATCAAAGAGTTGGTGGAAGTAGGGGTTCTCAGGCACCCAGTATCGCATATTTTTTCGGCGCGAACATCAAGAAGTTGCAAATTTTAATGGTATGCAGTGATTAGTGGCATGACGGAATACGGCTACATGCAACTCATTAAAAACGGAAAAGATGTACATTTCTAACACAATCGAACATCACTGCAGTGCAGACATAATCGAATCCACTTCGTTCTAGTGTTAGCCCTACTTTTATCCAGGCCATACCATGCTTGCACTGATTTTATGTGGGCTTTTTATCATCATTTCATAGCAGCAGGACAATACTTAGCCAGATCTCCAAATCAATGGAAATGTAAGAATCGATTTTGCGCAAAGCAACGTTCTGATCTTTAGGATAAAGCGGTGAGTTATCGGCCAGAGCCACTTTTACAGCAAAATAATCAGGAGAAATCGGAGAATGCGAGAAGAGGAGGAAGCTATCCTTAAATAAGCTAAAATTGTCTCAATTTTAATTAGCAATGCTAAAGGTGCGCCTGGCATTTGCCTGGATTTTTTCTGCACGCTACGTCTGCACTAATGCTAACGCAGTAACGCCAGAGACAGAAAGCAAAAGAGCTTACTCAATATGGCACTGTACGATAAAATACAATTTACATTTTGCACGTATTAAACAAACGCATCACGTCTGGAAGTGTTCACAACGCATTGCAGCCACCGGCGACACACTATGTCAATAATTATGAACAATACATTCGTTTTTTATCCTTTTTATATTAAATACTTTACAGGAATAAAAAAAGAACGTATTTTACCTCGATTTTGACGTTTTTATAGAAGTTTTTATACCTCGATTTTTATAGAAGCGCACTACCATAGCAGATTGTATGTGAAGACATGAGCATTTTAAAAGTAACGACGGCTCTCGTGGTAGCCTTGCTTGGCGTTAAATCATTCGATTATGAGATGCTCATTCAATTAGAAGAACACTTTCAAAATAGTTATCTCGAAACAAGCGCTAAATATCTCTACTTTGAGTTGTCGTAAATACAGTAAATTTGTTCGCGTCCATGTATGTACATATATTGCTGTACCCATTAGCTCTTGGACGGTATTTATATAATTACATATTGTTTACTTTCCTATAAATTTGCATTTCAAGATGGCACATAATTACAATACAGTCGTCCTTATAAACAATTTTAACACTTTAGCGACCACCGGCCCACCGGGCAAAAAAGTGCAAAGACCGCCGATGCGTCTGGTAGCTTGTTGTGTGGTATTATTTACTGCGCAACTGCGAGCAGAACCGGCAATGACATTTGTCGTCAACTTAATGAAATTCTTGAGTCGAACATACCAAATAATGATAGCCATGTGCAATCTACCTTTTGTACACGTGCGGTCACTAGTGCATGCCATTTCATCCTTCCAAAGCACCTTGGCGATGTACACATCTAACTGCGCTACCTCTGCCGAGGCCTCGGTCACTTTTTCCTGTCACTCCAACAAAACTGGCTGAACTGGTCCTGTAATAGGTGACCTAAGCGAGACTCGGATTGTGTCCACTGCCAGGCCGCAACCCCCCGCTAGCATGTACACGAAGGGGTTTACTGTCGTCCGCGGCAAACAAAGAACACGTTTCATGTATATTATGAAGCATTTTTCTAGTTGCGCAAAATTTGCCGCTGAAAGACTGACCCCATACTCTGCCAAGGCTGTAGTTCAACATTGACACAATCTTAAACTCAAAATGGCGCACTGCCGCACTCACCTCTGTGTGAATCGAGGCAATAGACGCCCGACGCCTGTCGCCGACGTGCTGGGTAAAGGTCGTTCCCGTAAAGCTTAGTCCTAGACAGGACGACCGCAGGCCCGTCAGCTATTGAAGCAGTGTCATCAATAATGTAAAAGCGGTCTATTAAAGATTTGAAATTCCTGTCATCTAGATAATTTGACGTTTTTATTGTAGGTGATATCTAAGTCCCCTTCGATGCAAATAACATAAAATAATATCACTTTTATTATTACATATTATAGTGCACGCTACAATTTGTCATGGGCATATATCTGTTGTGTGTAGTATGCGTACTTCTGCAATAAGAACGCAACAAATCGCCAAATATGCGCGTACTATTCGAACTTGGATGCGCCCATTTGGCCATCCGCCAAGCAAACAACCCATTTACGAACTCACAACTGGCCACGGCTCTTGGAGTGATTGATCGCCAGCTTCTTAGGCTATTGGAGCGTGCATCAAAAAGTATCCTAGCAATTCACATTTGGTTAAATGACGTAGCAGAATGTTTGCGCTTTGCGCGAAAAGTAAGTCGATACTAGAAACAACATCAGCTAACACGCACTGAGGGCACTTGAACCGCAGGCACCGTAGAAACATGCCTCGGACGCTTCTTACTAACTTTCTGTATTTAGTCAGATAGGGCTTTCAGCCAAAGAAGAAATATGTAAGTTTGGGAAGAAAGAGAGATTTATGAAGGCGAATGTACACGTAGGAAGTCGTTAGAATGAAGTAGCGGAATATGGTATTAACAAGGCGCAATGATGCATCCACAACCCTGATAATGTGTATGCTAACATTAAGATCAAGCGCAGTATCTATGCTTAGGTGCATACGAGAGAGAGTCGGTACTCCATGTTTCAGTACTACGCATTGGAGGTTGAGCGAATCACGTCATTTTTAGGATGCCATCGTGCAATGCCGCCGACAGCCGCTTATAGAACAGATTCAGAGTAACTTAATAAAACAGGATAACAAAGCTTTATGTCATCTGCAGATTTAAGATATTTGACGTCAGGTGGCAGGCACTTCTTTATGTTCAAAACAAAAATCGTGTCCAGACGGGAAGACAAACATCCCTCTTGAGGCACACCAGATAAGGCCGGATATGGCCGACTAAGTGTATCACCAACCTTTAGGTAAAAGTGACGGTCATTCAAAAGTACCTTTGCCCATTCCACTGTACGGATGTATATAGAGAAGATAGCAGAACAGAACAAATAAGGACTGTAGTACAACAGAAATTGCATCAGTTCCTCCCATATCCTTTAGTTGCTGCATTCAGTCGGTCTGATAATGGCCAATGAGATTTTACGAAAGTTCTGTAGGCGAGAATTATCAATAACTATAGAAAGCTGTGTTATATCTCTTAATAAAACTTACTTTGAATATGCTTTATTTGTATTTTTTCTGGCACATCTGTTGATTCTGACCCAAAGTTGCTACGCTCTTGTAGCTTCATCACCGTTCATTAACTGTACCTTTATCAGATAGGGTGCAGATTTTCTCGAATTATACTGACCCAAGAATTATATGCTTCGTGAGGTTTACGGTTGAATTATACGCTGCATGGTATTCCAGTGTCTGAATGAATTATCTTTTTTGGAATAGGTCTAGCTATTGATGTAACTGGGCACTAACTTGGAGCCTATAACAGTATAACGGCATGATGCATGGTGCTAACATCGGTATCTATTGCCATTTTTGCTTGCGACATAGTCTTGCCTCAAACAAGTAAAACATGCGCTTCTGTGCGTTTAAACCTGCTTGCGTTCGTCGCTCGACTTATTTTTCATACGCTAAGTGCTCGAGTGTATTCGTTCAAAACACAAACACGCGATTGACATAAGGTTTAACTCTCACTTCGAATTATTTTCCTTTATCTATTTTCGTATGCCTTTAAGTAGCGTTGCGTACTTATTCTACACTGTTTGTGGCTTCCGTCCTAAGCGCCGATCTTGCCCATATTGGTATACTTGTTTTTAGCGCAGAAAGCAGGCAGATGTATTACTTTTACAGAACTATTTAAAGAGTCCATCCTTTCTTGTATCTGCTATTCTGATGGAAATCCAAATTTTCTCCCAATTGGAAGATTAGAAAACACGCTTCTAAACTCTTTGATGTCTTTGTCCACAGTTACATTCATGGGTCTAAGGCGATATTTGATCATCTGGAAAGCACCACGAACGTCTCTCAACACATCTGACCATGCGTGATAACGCAGACTTTTGCTTCGAGTATTTCAAAATGTTCTCAACTTTTTAGTGATTGGCCTTTGAAATTTGCACATTAGGTATTTTTTGAAGATCGTTTACCAATCCCCAAACGTTTAAGGATCGCCGACGGACTTTGGAACGTTACGTTATTACCTACTCACTTTGTGTGGCAGTCCGATCTCGTGATGTCGAGACTGTGACCCCTGGCGCCTCTTGGGTAAGCCATTATTTTTTGTAGACTTTTGTAGATAAATACACCTACGGACAAACGGCAGCGCGAGCAACCACTGCACCAGCTTTTTATCAATTAGAACCAGCACCGCCCACTGTTTGCAACCACTCCGTTCGCTGTACTGCGCCTGGTTCGCGTGTCGCTTTATTCTGACTGATACATACTGAGCCTACCTACCACCAGTTTGTGTCTGTAATACAGTTCCATTTTGCGCACATATATGTGATGCCATAAAGTATTACCTGCGCTTGAGTGTATGTAAATAGACTACTTCCATTTGGTAGCATTTACTAGCCGCTTGGTATTCTGTTTGCGTTAGTCGCGGTACGACTGTCAAAGCTTACTGTATGTATGCATATATTTGTGTGTATAAACGGACAAGACAGCCGCCAAAGCTACGACATTGATAAACAAAATCACTGCTTTTGCGTTATAGCCTTCGAGTCGAGACCGCCTTGAGGGCATCTTGCTCTGAGGAGTTCTTAATACGGTTGGTTGACTTGCCGCGGCAAAACAGAGTTCTTCTACGGCGAAAAACGTCTGCTTTTGCAAGCAAACTGTCTGGTGTGTCTACGAGACGCTTACAAGCAAACGTCTCTCTGCGCTTGTATGCAAGAAAATGAAGGCGATTTTTCTCAAAGAATGACAAGTTTTACCATCGTTTGCCATTCACTGACTGATGCTTCCACGAAAAGGACGTCCTTGGCAATATTTCAGAGAGCAACCGATTACTGTCTGTTGTCACCTTTTCTGCCATTTAGACCTGTGCTTGTTTCAAGCTACCGTTCTTAGCAGAGTCTGAATTCTTCAAAAGCGCTTCATAAATGACGGGAAGAACACTTCTGAAAGTCTGAGAGCAACCTCCCATTATTGTTAGTGAGCGTCTCGAATACTGTGAAAGGATTGTAGTCCTTTCTAAAATCATTATCTAATGTGCCTGCGGAAGTTTGAACCTGGACTCAAGAACACGATTTCTACGAAGCTGAGATTTTGTTCGTTCGTAGTTTATTTCAGCGTTTTCATCTGTTTATCTACACATTTATGAAATCGAGAATCACAGCAGTTGGAACTCAAAAGTACATACATGAGCAGCTACTCTTCATAATGGAGCTGTAATAAGTCCTATAGCACACTTAGTGTATCTAAGGGACTATCTAATTAAGATACACCGAATTCATTTATTGATTTCGTATTAAAAAAAGTCAGCTAAGTTGTGCATTCTTCGAGGCATGTCATTCGAGAACATTAGTGTAAAGATTTTTGCGTAAGGGCCGGACAGGCGAACAAATGACACTTATTGCATATGCTTGAGAGAACAATCGGCAAATACACTCTGTGTACTCCTCGTGAAACGTTGTATTTAAACAGAGCAGGATAAGAGCCATGAAGTATATAGTGATTACTATATGCAGGACCAGCCCTAAAGCACGGAGCATTTCCAGGTCTCGAACTTGCCGCTCGGGTGGACCTATTCATTTGCTTTAAATGTTAATTCGGGTTAATGCCCTGCTATAATATTCCTCCGCTGGAAAAAAAAGCCCCAATCAGTTCATTATGAGCAATCAAAGGGTGGCTTAAAACAGGTAAAGATAAAATAATGGCTATAGTAGCCTCTTAATAGCCCACACTCCGAAGAAATGAGCTTGAGTATCCGTAGACCCCCATCCTCCTAAAGGTCTCAAAGAAAATTGTCTATACAGCCATACTGAGAAGAGCCACATATATGAAGTTCTCGCTGATCGGAACCAAATCACATAACTATGTACAACCAGATCCGCAGCATGTTCACGAGTAACGCCACACAGCCATATAACGGAGTAATGCCAAAAGCCATTAAAACAATTTGAACGCCGTTATATAGCGCTATCTATATTGTTTAATTGCGTTTTAGCTACAATCTTTTAAGTATAATATAACATTATGGTCGCATGTTTCATAAGGCTGAAAACCCATACGGCACTCGAATATCCAAACAAACTAACATGGCGTAATAATATAAATTTATTATTTGAAATTGTGTCGTAGGTAAAATGATATTTGTCGAAATCTAGACCAATACGATGTAATCTTGACAGTATTCTAAAATTGTGCTAGTCTTTAATTCTAACCACAGTTGTATCTACGATACCATTTTAAATAATAAAGCGCACTTAATCTACAGTGTACAGTCATGTTGGCAGCGGGCTAAATCATTAAGTCATCTAATACACTTGTATACGTCTGGCTATAAAACGGCTACCCAAGCGCATATGAGTGAAATGGGCAATTTTGCCAGGTGCCACTAGCTACTCATACGATCTGCAGACGTGAGTGCGGGTCGCATATGGCTCGTCGTAGCAAACTGTGATTGGTTCTGTTCTGCGGATAGCGATGTACTTGACATCAAATGATCTGGTGGGGGGGGGGGTGGGGAAGGTGGGCGATCAAAGGACGGCTTGTCAAGAGCAAGAGGTTGCCACCAGTGGCTAAGCTAGTAAAGGCTCTCACAGAGAATCCATAACCACAGCTCACAGTGCTGCCTTTTTGCCAAGCGCCAAAGGAACAGCCTCTACCAAAACTAGAGCAAGCACAGGCAGCTCCCAGCGCTTTTTTGTCAGCTCCCAGCGCTTCCTCGTCAGCTCCCAGCGCCTTCTCGGCAGCTCCCACCGCTCTCTCAGCAGCTCCCATCGCTTTCTCGGCAGCTCCCACCGTTCCCTCGGCAGCTTCCACCGCTTTTTCGGCAGTTCAGACTGGGCACAATCCACCCTCTAGGGTATCACGCTCCCTCTGCCCCACGCTTACAAAAAAAGCCTTTTTTCGAATGTTTACATTCGAGCGGTAAGGAGTGTTTCCGCAGTTCTCTGTTTTATTGGTGTATCTCAGTGTGTTCTAGATCATACCTGACGTTGAGAATTGGTGCAGTTCAACTTCTTCGGTTTGTGCATCTTTTGTGCTGTGAATTGACCCGTCATGGCCGTTGAACACTCGCCTAAGGGCGACCCACCATCTGGGAAACCCATAGCAGGCACGACGACGACAACAACAACGCCACCGGCAGACGTCAACAACAACGACGATCCGCCAGTCAGCTGTGTTCGAAATGTTGGCGGCGAAACGGCCGTAACTGCAGAGATCGCCGCCGCCGCTGCCGGCTCTCCGTCAACAAGTGGAAAGGGATGCAGCACAAAGAAGAAGAAACGGCAGGCGACCAGCCCTCCCCAGCAGCAGCAATCGTCGAAAGAGGCGAGAGACGTCGGCACTGCCACTATGCTGTCAACGTCAGGTGCTGCCACAACCGGCGCCAGTTATGTTGCTGGTTGTGGCACGGTTATCGGCCAGACAACGGGGGATGTTGCTACCATCGTCTGCGAATCTAGAGACGAAAGCAGCGCGATCGTCTCGGGGCAGACAGTGTCATCTGGCAGCGGGGGAGAATCCGTTCCACTTGATGATATTCATGTGGCAGGAGATGATGATGATGATGGTGCTCTGATTGATGGCGATAATGAGGGTTGGACTGAGGTCGGTTCTGGCGGTAAACCGGTTCCAAAGACGACTGCTCCTAATATTGTAACTAAAGAGCGCACTGAAGCAGTTCTCTTCTCAGCCGACGACAAGCTACTCGAGAAAAATTTTACAAAAGTGTGCATTGATATAGCCCAGCACATAAAAGGTGAAATCGATGAGCCCTACTTTGCTCGCAGCGGTGAACTCATTATCGTGGCTTCCGATATGGTAGACAGGGCTACTTTGCTGAGTCTAACTCACCTCGCAGGTATTCCTGTTCAATCACGAACGAGTGGCCAAAGATCTACTGTTAAAGGCAAAATTTGTGGCGTTCATCCGTCACTCAGTGAGGATTTAATTGCCAACGAGCTGCAGTCTCTGGGTGTGACCGAGGCCATCCGGGTGCGGTCGAAAAGCGCCAGGACTGGCATTGTAATGCCGACGGACAGCGTTATTCTCACCTTTACGGGCATCGAATTTCCTGCCGAGGTTCGTCTCGGATTGAAAACTCACGGCGTGGTGCTCTACAGAGAGCCCCACCATTGCTACAGGTGTTTCAGCCTAGACCACATCAGGCCGAAATGCCCGTGGACGTCCCCACGTTGCCGCCGTTGCGGCTCTACGAATCACCTCCGCAAAGACTGTACTCAACCCCCAAAGTGCTGTCTCTGTAAGGGGGCTCATGAGTCTACTTGGGGATCGTGCCCTCATCGCCTCCACCGGATGGAACAGCTTAGGAAGTCAGCCCCACTACGCATTCAACAAAACGCGTCCGCTCCCACGGTGAAAATCTGCTCACCCGTGAACGACATACAGCCGTCGGCATCTTTTTCTAAACGGTCTTTTTCTGCGGTTGTCCAAAACGGTATTAAGGTCCAGCCATCAGCCTCGCTACCCAAACGGTCTTTCTCTGCAGTTGTCCAAAACGGGGCTAAGGCTCCTTCACGACCCGTAAAGCAGCTCCAAAAAACAGGAGGGGATGTTAAGGAGCTCTCACCGAATGCTATCGCTCCACCGCAAGGTGACTGTCTTGACAGGATAATGCTCGCGATTACTGAAAAGATCATACCGACCATTATCGAAACCATTGTAACACACATAAGTAGCGCTATCGAGAAGGCATTCTCGTGCATTCTCCCTGGCGCGCCTACACAAGTCACTTCCGTTGGGCCCGCTATCGGATCCCCAAACAACCTCACCGCTGGCCTGCGCGATCAGCTTAAAGACGCTCTGCTGTCTGCTGTCGCTTCAAGTTTGACTTGCTTGCGCGCACCCGAAACTGATCCCGCGTTGACAGCGACTTCCCCTGTTGTCGCGGGCGACAACGCACTGGAGTCTCCTGCGGCCTCACAATGACGTCACAACAAGACATCCGCAGATGGGCCGTTCCCACTGTCAGCGGTCGCGCAAGCAACGGTCCGAATCTTCCTACAAGAGACGTACCCCAGGCAAGTTCGACTGCAAGCACACCGGCTCAGTCGTCACTGCATGACGTTATCCTCATGACGTCTAAAATAAAGAGCGCATCTAAGATGATTTCCTGTGTACCCCGGGGTATTCGCGACCAAATGTATCTGGAGCTTGCAACTCTGATCAATGAGGTCTGCTCAACGGCAAGCAGAGATTCTTATAAAAGACTACTGCAATTCCCAACTGCAGTATTTTGCATACCATCCCAGAAGGAACGCGGCCGCACCCTCACATCGGTACTACGCGAGAATCTTAACCGATTCCGGGCGGGACATGGTTCCGAAACTAACCCATATGCTTTAACATTACTTAGTCGGCAAGAATTTTCGTCGCACAACAACTCTGGGATGGTTCGAGTTGTGCAGGGAAAACTCGCTCTCGGCGATGTTTCCTCCGCAGCAAGGGTCCTTTTATCAACCGACTCAGTAGCGCCGCTCTCTGCCGAAACAAGGCTGGCTCTCCTGGACAAACATCCGCCAAGTCCACCTGACTTATCCTTTTCCCCGCCTCCCGCATCTGCCGGAGAGGCCTATGAGATCACCGTGTCTGCGACGGACGTCTTCAACGCCATCCGGAGCTTTCCTAACAGCTCAGGCGGCGGCCCTGATGGCCTTCGACCGCGCCACTTGAAGGACCTTATTGGCAGAGACGGCGAGGAGAACCGACTTCTTCTAAGCCTAGTACGCTTTGTCAATCTTGCTATTAATGGCAAGTTGCCTAATTTCGCGCTACCTGTTTTCTACGGCGCCTCACTTATTGCGTTGCGCAAGAAAGATGGTGGCATTAGACCCATTGCCGTCGGTCTGACTTTGCGCCGCTTAGTCGGAAAAATCATAATCAGGAAGAGCATGCCAGACATCGTCGCGATGGTCTCTCCTCATCAGCTCGGCTGCGGGATACGGGGGGGTGCAGAAGCGGCCGTCCATGCAACTCGGGCATTCGTTGACCACAACAGGAGTGCTCCAAACAAGGTGCTCGTCAAGCTGGACTTCAAAAACGCCTTTAACATGCTCAGGCGGGACCACCTGCTTAAGGCTGTGCGCACTCACCTTCCTCGACTTTACCCGCTTGTATACCAGATGTACAGGCTTCCGAGCAAGCTAATTTGGCAGGGAGAATTTATCGAGTCATGCTCCGGTGTTCAACAGGGCGACCCCTGTGGCCCCGCTTTATTTTGCATTGCTATTCATGAACTTCAAGTACGCCTTTCTTCCGAACTTCGACCTTGGTTTCTGGACGACGGAACTCTCGCGGGTGACGCCTCGGCGGTGCAGAGAGACATTGCCCAGGTTATAGAGTTCGAGGCGGTTTCAGGACTCAAGTTGAACGACTCTAAATGCGAAATTTTCTTTCCCTTTCAAAGAGCCCCTCGTCTCGGCTCCATGCTTCAAATGGTGCGCAATCTTCTACCAGCTGCCAGGTTGATTGCTGACCACGAACTCGAGCTTCTAGGGGCGCCAATTCTCGACGACTCTATTGGCGTATCTTTAACCAAAAAAGGCTCTGTTCGCTGGTGCTCTCGACTGCGACTCTTGGACGCTCATCCAGCCCTTTTCCTGCTTCGCGTAAGTTTGTCAACTCCGAGGCTGATGTACCTCTTGCGGTGCTCACGAGCGTATGCCGAACCGGACCTGCTTCAATCGTTTGACGAAACCTTGCGAAGTACCCTTCAGGGTATACTAAACGTTCAGCTTAGGCAAACCTCGTGGTTACAAGCTTCGCTCCCAACGTCCGCAGGGGGAATGGGGATTCGCATGGCTTCGCAGATTGCCATTTCTGCCTACCTCGGGTCCCTAAAGGACACCGAGACTTTGGTGTCAGCAATCACACCGCCGGATGCCTACACAAGTTTCATCGCCCAATCGAAACAAGCCTGCCGCTTCTATGCAGAAAAATGGGGTCCACTGCCGGAGCGCATTTCACAATCGGCCCTGGACTTGCAAGTAGTGAAGTCGATCCAAGAGCGGTTAATGGTCCAGGCGAACAACGTTAAAGAGCAGGCGCGGCTTAGAGCCGTGATCGATCCGATGAGCGGAAAATGGCTTCAGGCCATACCCTCACCGCAGCTGGGGACGATGCTGGACAATACCACACTCCGCATCGTCTCCGGCCTGCGTTTGGGGGAATCAGTCTGCTTCGCACATAACTGTGCTAGATGTGACCTACCGGTGTCTTCTACGGGTGAGCATGCTCTGGCTTGCAAAAGGAGCGCCGGTAGGTTTTCAAGGCATTCGGCGCTGATCGACGTAATACACCGGGCAATGCAATCAGCCCACATACCTGCAGTCAAAGAGCCGGTCGGTCTGTCAGCCAACAGCCAACTGCGTCCGGACGGCCTGACTCTAGTTCCATGGAATGAAGGTCGCTGCCTCGTGTATGACGTCACCGTGTCTTGCACGTTGGCCGCTTCGTATGCTCGCCATACCAGCCGAGAGGTCGGAGCAGCCGCTCGGCTCGCTGAAGATCGCAAGTTGGCAAAGTACCGTGAACTGGAGCAAAACTTCATCGTTCAACCAATCGCCTTCGAGACATTAGGCCCAATGGGAAAAATCACAAAGAGCTTTCTAACGGAGCTGGGATCCAGAGTCGCGGCGTCAACCGGCGATAGAAGGGCATGGCAGTTCTTGCTACAAAGAATATCAGTTGAAATACAACGCGGAAACGCTGCGTCGATAATTGGTTCATTGCCTACGGGCAACGGACTTCCCTTTCCGTTGTAGCCGAATCAAGTCGGCGTCAAAAATGATATCTACAGCTAATGAACTTAAATAAATTCTAAAAACTTAAAAAAAAGCCTTGCACGACACATAACTGTAAAACACCCAGTGAAACCCGACCGTCCATGTTAATTTGGTAAGACGACCGTCGCAGTAAAGTTGCATCAAAGTTGCCCTAAGTAATGTTTTGTTCTGCACGTGGGTTTTAACATGCATAGGTGTTTATGTGGACACTCGAGTGTCTCGCAGCATCTCAGTCAGAGCAGCGGTTGCTGAAGCGCTCACACAGCCTTTTCAGTCAGTTGAAAGTCCTCTAGAAACTCAGGTTGTTATTTCTGGCTCACCTAGATGGTGTTTAATAGTAACCTCTAGGAAAGATATACAATGCCACAGTCCAATCTTTCTTGGCACAGAGATTGCAGATGAAGACTTTTGCAAAGTTACCGGCATAGTGCCAGGATGATGTCTTAATCGATAATCTCTGCATAGCTATCCAGGGTTCTTTTCTAGGCTATTTGGTTTCCTTAAGTATTATCTGGCAGAATTAGTAGTTATTTAAAAAAAACAAATAACTCTACTAAATCTGCCACCGCCGATCCAGTGATAAGGTTAAACAACTACGCACAAACCCTAGACGACAACATATGATAGAAAGTTTGGTCTGTCCGGAATCGGTTGCAGTCCCTTATCCGTGCAGTTCTTGGTCTATGAGAGTTCTCGAATGGACCACAAGAATATGACAATATGAATTCGTTGCTACATAATCTATATCGTCCGCCTAGCCCCCTATGATCAACGGGTTAAGGAAATGTTAGTGTAGAGAGTTTACACATTTGCTTAACTGGCAATTTGCGAGAAAAATTCTCGCAGCTGGATTTATTCGCGCACATTAGGGGAAGATACGTAGGACAAAAGTCATAGATAGTCCCGCAAATTTGTTCAAAAACAAAATAATATGAATATTCATTATTATTATTAGACATCGCGCCAACATTAAAACGGCTTTTTCTCTATGCATGAGAAGATGACAGCCATAGCAAAGTCAGTAACTGCTATTTTTCCGGAGAAGGCAGCAGTTGTTCCTTCTGCTAAAAATGAGGGCGAGTTAGCTCTCATGTGGCTAACTCGCCTTCATTTTGCCTATTAAGCCAAGGCAGCAGGCGTCCCAGACGGTACCACCGAATCGCTAACCTCCCGGGGCATTAACCATCCGGCCCGGGTTTCATATGCAGCACATTTCCCTCGTATTTCTTAGTAGCCTTAACAGCCGTAAGGCCACGAGAGAATGACAATATGAATTTGTAGCCATCCAACCGATATCGTATGTCTTGCCCCCCTTACCACCATGAGTGGCCCCGGGAGAGTCACTATTGGGAGTTAACACCGTTTGACCGACTTTCATGTGGGCGCGTGAAGGTCCCCGCAGCGCGCGAAAGTCGCAAACCAGCGGACCGACGCCGGAAAGAGAGTCATAGGTACTTCCGTATTTTAGGTTGGCTCTTAGCCAGAGTGGAACCTCTCGGGAGTACCCCATGGGTTACCACTCCGTTACCAGCGGTCGCCACGTGGAGGCGTCCAACCCTGCAACTATTCCTCTCATCTCTGAACCCTGGGGGCGTCGTTATTGTTTGATCCATCGACGAGGCATTTGGCAACCATAAGAGTGTCTGGCAAGGTTGAGAAGAATGCGTACACCCTTTCTCGATCGCCAGCTTCACAGCCATCCCACTTGGGTGGCCTATCTGGCTACCGTCTGAAAAAGTCCCGCCTTACGTCTTCCCTTGCGCCACTTGTAAATCAAACCGACGTGCAATGCCCCAGACAGCCTTGCCATTACTAGCTATTTTTAAGGGCTAATTTTATTATATTTAAATTTTATAACATTGAGAGAGTCATAGTTACTCCCGCCCTAGTAGTATTCATGCAAGAAGCTGCGCATGATCCCAAAGGAAGCGAGAATACTTTTGCGTGGGTCTTCCACAGACTGCTAAAATATGTCGTGAAAGTAATGACGAAGCGAGCTGGATCGCGTTGCTCACCCTCGCCCTAAAAAGTCCTCCACGTCGACAAAAAACCCAAATAGGCCGTGGCCTTGCCTAGATTAGTTAGACAAAGGTATCCCATATCCGAAGTGCCCCTTCCGCCCGTTTGGAGGTCAAGAGTCGAGACAAACGTGTTATAACGGATAAAGCCCGCGCTCAAATCGCTGCTCACTCATTTTTCTACGGATATTAATTTGCAAAGCGCCATAAGAATCTTGTCTTCTGAGGGCACCATTACACCCGTAACGGAGGAGTCGATTGGTGAGATGATGGCAAAGCACCCTCTTGCTCCTGCAGGGGACGTGCTGCCGTCTTCCCCTATCGGCTTACCAGCGCTCGGGTCGTGCTTGAGCGAGGATGTCGCCAAGGTATTTTGCACCTTTCCAACTAAAGCTGCCTCACGCCCGACCAGCCAAACGCCTTCTCCCTGCCAACGGAGACCACAGCAATGTGCTGGAAACGCTCGCCAAGGAGTGCGACACCATACACAACGGGCAAGCTCTGGAGGTCGTGAGTAGCGTTACGTGTAGCGGGTGGCTTATGGCCCTAAGAAAGAAAACCGGCAGTTGGCTGCACTCTATGTAGACTGGCCACAAAGATCAGCTTTCCTAGGACAATGTAAAAAACTATCTGCAGCCAAGGGTTACGCCACTGAAAATGGGGCGGAAATAGTTGTTCACGCAGCTCCCAGCTTTCTTGAAAACAACAAGAACCTCCTTAAATAATATTTAAAAAATGTTGGGTAAGGTTTCAATCACGTCATCAGCCAGTTGTCAGCAAGAAGACGTAGCGGCCCTTCTTGTGTTTAGCCTGCTTTTGCATCAGTACGTTCATCATCAATACGTTACGCTGTTTAACCCCAACGATGAGACTCTGCTTGATAACAATCGTTCGGTGTTTCTTAGAGACATCGAGGATCTTGGAGCGTTCAAGCAATGGGGTGGGCTGCAGCGAACCCTTCTTAATGCGAGCTTTTCTTACAGGGCTTCGAAAACGAAGAGAGAGTGTAGGTGATCGCTAAATTTGAAAGCATGTTCCTGGGCATCCTTATAAAGTGCCGGTGTGTACGGCGATGTTCCCCTACATGATCGGCCCGGTACTGGCCGAGAACGGAGAACAACTCTTCCGAATTTTCCAGCGGCTGGGTCCATACGGGAGACACCAAGCCTACTTTCTGCTCCGACACGTAATGGATGTGCAAAAGACTCTTGTACGTACTATAGACCCCACTGCTTTCCTTTTTCCGACAAAAACTTTAAACCTTGACGAAACGCTTCTTAAAAACTTCTCGAGTATAAGACATGGGTGCAGGTGAGCCTACCGGTCCGTTGGGATTGAACAGGCCTTCGCTCGGCCACGTTTCATGCATTGCTCTCCTTCCTTACTTCGTCACAATGTTGCGCCTCCGTAGTGGCCGCAACTGCTGGTGAACTCATCAGTCTCCAACAAGACGCCGTTTGGATCTGGGACGCGTCTCAGTCTGGTCGTCTTTCTAAAGAACATATCACTAGGCAGAAGACCTACTTAAACTTGTGATATATGCACATATAAATATTAAACCCTTGTTAAAATTATTAATAATAATATCATTAATTTTTAAGTATTTCCCGACAACTGTAAGACTTAAACGTGTACCCGCCTAGGCTCGCCTCAAACCTCACTCCTCAATCTATAGAGCCAATAATAGCGGCGCGTTACCCCTATACGCACAAAGCAAGAGTTGCGGACGCAGAAGCTCTTGCTAATCGGGTCCATTGTTTCTATGGCGACGGGCACGAAGTAGTATCTTTTCACTATGGCGAGGTGGTGACGTCGTCGGGTCTTTTATTGTCCTCGAGGGCCAACATGGGCTTTAGGGTGCTTGGAGGGCTGCCGGCTCTACGAAAAAAAACTGTCTTAGGGTCGTGTTGATCTCCGCGTGTCTGGGAGTCCTACCAGAGCTGCTAATGCTGCCCAGAGGGTGCAGTCGGTCCTTATCCACTATTTTCCGGCACGCCCTGCACTGCTATGACTCACGTTTGGGACCGCCTATCCTCAGAGCGGCCACCGTGCGGAAGAAAGTGTTATCCAGCATAGTGCTCAGCTGCGGTAAAGTGCTCTTAGGAAACCACTCCAAAAGGTGTCACGGGCTGCTATAATTACCACTCTCCTTGTCAGATGTTGGATGAAATCTAGTATCATGCGAGCGGTTGTAGGGTTTTGCTCTCAGAGGCCAAAATCTATCGATTTTCTAGCTGCCGGCTGAGCTTCATCCTTCATACTACAGAGCACAGGACGGAGCTGGTTCTAACATCATCTTCAAGGGCCCCGAGAACTCTATGGGAGAGGCAGCGTAGCAAGACGCAAAAAGCTCTGCTACAGACCTTAGTCCCAACCGTTACTACTATTATGCAAACAATTCTAAGAATAACGTCAATATATATATATATATATATATATATATATATATATATATATATATATATATTGACGTTATTCTTTGAAGTCGTATGATCTGGAGTGATTTTGTTTTGCCTGGCGGCCTTGTGCTGCCCAGTGTTTGTGCATGCCTGTGCGGCGGCGTATAGCTGCCACTGAATAATCACGTGGAGTTCTTGGCCAGCTGACTGTATGTATTTTAGCCGGCCGTGTCGTCTCTGTTTGTCCTGCTTCTTCTAGTTCTAGTTTCAGTCCCATGGGCTGTGGCGGCAGTCGCGGCAATACAGTGTTTTCGTGTTTTTCAGACAACAACTTCGGATGGCCGGGTATACCGTATAGAGCCAGTCACCTACGAAGTCTTCTCTCTCTCTCTCTCTCTATTTTTTTCTCGTTCTCTCTTTCTCTCGTTCTCGTCAGTCCCTCGTCGTGGTCGTCATCTTTCTCCCCTCACAGCGCATGCTAGCAACAGCAACAATGATATACAGCTGAGGGCTGTTTAGTATAGCGTTTCTGGAAGGCCATAAAATAAGAAGACGGGCAAGAAGAAGTAGAAGACAAAAAGAAATAAAACGAAGACAACTTTAGACCAAGTGGCCACCAAGCGACTCAGAGCTACGTTTGTGTGGATGTCGCATTCTTCCAAACTCGTTCTGTGGGAGTTCGTGCGAGTTTTCCTGCCTCGGATAACCTAAGGCCACCGCGAGTGCCGAGCACAATGGCGAAGACTAGAAGCATCTCCGAACTGCGCCAGCTCATAATGCACGTACATGCCCTGTGCACCCGGTACGAACTGGATTCAACAGTGCGCATCTACGCATGATTCGAGACGAAGAGAACTATTCCCTATTGTTGTTTCGGCTGTTTTACTGTTTGTATGCGTTTAACTACACGTGCATATATATTGTGTGATAATTTGTATGTAATATATATTATTCAATTGAAATAATTATGATACCCTAATTGCGTATTTGTTTTTTTTCAAGTATGTGTTATTGTAGGCAAACGCAGTACTGAGGAATTAGCGTATAGGGACACGCGGATGTTATCGCAAATTGATATCACTCTACTATAGGTTGCTATTTATATAATTCCAAGCCCAAGGGGGGTTGAAATTCCATCAATTGTGCAGCCAAACTCTATTCACGATGAAGATGGCATCTTAAAGGGCAGCATTGCTACCCCCAAATGTGAATACTTTGGGGTATCTTTTGAAGTATATATTTTATATTAAAAAATACTATACTGCGTATAGTATTTTTTTAAATATGAAATTAAGGCGAGACTCATTCTGCGGGTTTCAAAGACTACAATGTACACTGTATACTGCAATGCAATTTCGAGTCTGAGGGGGTAGGGAGAATATGGGCTTACCGAGTCACACACAGTCACTGCTAGCTGTCAGTAACGCAGGTGCGTCATCAATGCAAACAATGTAGCTAATATCGTAACGTAGGGGCTGAATATGTATTCCCTTTGCACACGCTGTGTAGTTTAGGCATTGTTTAACAGTCACGTTTTCTACGAGGCGTGACAGGGCAGCGCTGGTACTTCCTGTACGACGCGATCAAATAATTTGGCGTGACTTATCTAAGCGATTTTTCTACGCCAACACTGCATTGCTATTTATTTATTTTTTTTTTTAAAGTTTTTTTCCGTAAGGCAATTGCCCGCGTTCGGTTCATTCATGTCATGGCTAATTTTAATCCACTCTGGCATTTACCTTGTCTAAATTGGAAACCATGCAAACCAATTTAAGAGTGGCCGGTCTGAACCCAGTCCTCCCGAATGCAAGGCACAGGCTTTGCCACTAAGCCACCTTGCTCGGTATATATATATATATATATATATATATATATATATATATAGTAGTCGGGATATATATGTAGTAAACCACACTAACATATAGCAGAAAATTCTAGATTTGTCTACGCCAACACTGCATTGCTATATACTATGTTTATTTATTTATATAATTTCTCTATGTTAGCACTTTGGAGTGGACAATTGTCTCCGCGCGAACGTGTGATCACGGGTTCTCTGTATATATATATAGTAAACCACACTAACATACAGCAGAAAATTCTGTTCCCCGAGTTCCTACTGAAAGGCCGCTGCCGGTACTGCCATCATAAGCTACGCGCCACTTTCTTTGAACCACAAATAGAATTCAGCCGTGTTGGCCGTCAAACTTTCCCAGAAAACATGTAGCATTCGCACGGAACACAACTTGATGTACGCACGGCACGAATCCGTGACAGCTGCAGGACTGTAACTGTAGACACATGGTTGGCCACTGCCGCTGTGCTATTTGCTGATTCGAATGCTCCCACCTTTGTTGCTACGGTGCCTGCTACTGCTGCTGCTGCGTTAGGCCTGTTGCGCTCTCTCTCTATCTAACCATACACGATACACGTTTGCACGCTATACGTATGCATGCATGGACATACAAATAGTGAAAATATAAAAACAAATTTCGAGAAGAGAGTGTTTTCAGGCCTGTGGATAGAAGAAAAAATAAGAAACAAGAAAAGAAAAGAGGCAGGCCACAATTTTTCAGAACCCCTTTTGAGTCGTATCAAGCGAGCGACCTAGAGAGAGAGAGAGAGATAGGCCGTAATGTCACCGTCGTCGCGACAGCCGATGCTGTAAGCTGACGTATATATATATATATATATATATATATATATATACATATATATATGTATATATATATATATATATATATATATATATATATATATATATATATATATATATAAACAAGAAGACAAAGGGGACGCACACAGCTTGGAGTGTCTAACGGCTGCGGGCTGGTTCCGCTCCATTACGGGATTGACTCTTGTGCGATTCCAACCAAAAACGAGGGGAACAAGAAAAAACGAACGCAAGACAATCATGGCGGTGCTGGCCAATCAATCAATCAATCAATCGATCAATCGTGTGTGCGTGTGCATGCTTGTACAGCCACCCGCGCCTCACCTGGCGCACTTGCTGGAACAGATTCTTCGACGGGAAGCCGGGAAAACCAACAAAGGACGGACGGACGGACCCCCGCCCGGTCGATTTAGGCGACAGTACGCGGACGACTAACATATGTAGATAACAGAGTAACAGGGCTAGTCCCTTTCCAGCCCGGTTACTATTTTTTTTTTGGGGTGAGAGGGAAGAATGCTTTTACGCTCACCCAGAGCGGGTAGTGTGGGACTCGATGTCGATGTTGTTGGCGTAATACCCACTAAAAACCTCTCACCTAAATGGCCTCAGGAAGAGACGAGGAGCTGGAACCATTTAGCCCGGTTACTACTGATTCCGGTACTTCTACTACTGTTACTACTACTACTACCACGGATAGTAATGCGGGTTCGAGCGCTGCCGGCGAGAGGTTGGCCATGACGGTTCTACAAAGATGCCGATGCCGTTTTTGGCCTGGCGGCTAGCGTCGCCAGGTTAACGGCCGACCGCCAGTGACCCCTACCGGCCTACTGGCCTGGATGACCATCAACCGCTTTGCCTCTGGCAAGTGCGTCCTGCGATCGCGTGCTCAACACGATCAGGAGACTAACCACATCCGGGCAGAACTACCGTACCCCCAACAAACAGAAGAACAGAAGAGTCGTCATACGCACACTCACTAAGTGTTACTGCCAGTAACTAGAGGATTCCGGGTCGGGGAAGATCGCACCCCGTTTATATATATATATATATATATATATATATATATATTTTAAAGCTCCTGTATGCATGTATATATATATATATATATAAATATATATCTGTATATATATATATATCTATATATATATATATATATATATAATATATATACTATATATATATATATATATATATAATATATATCTATATATATATATATATATATATGCATAGACAAAAAATGTATTGCCCTGCTATATGCAAAAACGGTTTGAAGTGTTTGTATGATTTTATCGCACCGTAGCGCCTTAAGACAAGAATGAGGCAGCACGTTTGTGTATTGAAAAATTATAACTTGTTGTAGAATGAAGATAATGGCTACTGCCTAATCGTTATAGAGGCAGTGTCTTACCGAATGCACGTGGTGGTGGTGATGATAATTGTAAATTCATATTTGCGACCTCCGTGGATCATGTTGCAATACGAATGGCGGAGCTTTATTAAGCATTCACTTTCAAACATTCCTTCATCTTGATAAAATTGCAGACTAGCTGCTAATGCAACGCGGTAATATTTTTCGGCTTTCCGCTTTAACAAGGGTTCGTTTCACAAAAAACGCTGCTGTGATGCCAACGCGTATGTGTAAGCTCTGCCAACAGGTGTCGTTCCCACAGGCGACCACCTGAAATGTAACAGTGCCGACTCTGAGGCATGTTATGGAGGGTGACGGTACTTGGTATTCTGCGCAAGCTGCCTGTAAATAACGAAATCTGTTTGATCCAGCAATGCAGCCTATATCGATAGATAGCCAACAGAGTAGAATTCGTCGTCCGATTTTGAGCACCGTGGCCTCGATCGCCTACAAGGTATTGGGTCAGCCCATGCCGACACACATGTGCTTCTGTACAGGCGCAGCTTTTTTCATCGCGATGACGGCCGTTCAAAGCGTCATTCCACACGTTTCGCGTATTGACAGTGCATTCGACCAGGTGCGTAAGATGTGCATAGCAGTCACTCCCGTCCCCGCCGAGGTTCATCTTATCGAAAGGCTGCAACAGGTGTTTGAAGGAGCAAATCACTATGTCTAGAAATAACGAATGGCTTGCACCCGCCATTCGCTGTACACGTGTGGCTCTATGCGAATGACGATGTGTCTCCGAGACGCATCGCCTTCCTGCGATGTCAGTGGTCTCTGGTGGGCCGGTACAAAGCTATTTAACGTAACGATTTGCAGCGGGCAATCAGCTTCACCTCAAATGACTGGATGCGGGAAGCTTCTAATCAATTCCTTTCGATTCGTGGCACTCACAGCAACGAGTTGCATAGAAGAGCAAATAAGTTACTAGAATTTATGTTAGGGTTATTGGACTAGGACTAAATTGTTCAACAGGGCATCAAATATAGAGAACTCGAGAATGTTTCGCGTGGTTAGAAAACAGTTATCTTTTTCAGGTTCTATATTTAAAATAACTACTTAAGCACGTATTACTGTACGAATAATCCGGCAAATTTAAATTCTACGTCGCTCATAAGAGTTGAAAATTAGTTTAGAAGGTTCTTTTTTGTTCAAACTTGCGAGATCGACGCCGGCACAACTAACATTGCTACTACCGCTATTGGTGAATTCTCGGTTTCCGTACCCCGAATTGGGTGCTTATTGTAAAACTGTATGAACCGCACTCCATGTCTATGTCGAATACACGTTGTCGACAATCAAGACAGAGGCATTCAGCTCATTTTGTGTTTGCTGTTAATCTCTATTGTCGCGATCGAAACTGATGGAATGGCAGACCTCGCCCTATTCCTCTTTTCGCTTCCAGCAGCTGCTTGGCTGTTCTCTGCCGACCCAAATCAAACAAAACGCACCATTTGCCAATTGCCCTACTTAGACCACCATCTCGTAGAAACGAAACCCACACAGAGTGTGTGCCGTAATGCCATCGTACCTAGTTGCGCATTTGCGCACCGCCAACACCTTGTCTCTGAACCAATACAGAGTCTTCCTTATACTGTAGATAAAAGTACCCTATCAAGCCCACCGCGATGCCTCGGAGACCTTCTCTTCGTAATCGCAACATCATTTACTGTGCGGTTTCGACTGTGGCACACAGCTGTTTCACAGCGTTACGACGCGTGCAGTCACAATCCTAACAGCGTTTGGTAACTTAAGTTATGAGGAATGCCACATTGATTGCTTGTTGTAAGCCACCTTGCAAATAAACGCGCCGCAAGTTATGCCGGGATCTTTTACTTATGATAAGCATCTGTCCAGAGCACTGGCTCATACTACGTACACAATGCCGCGATGTGCGCAAACGTAGTGTCCTGGCTTCCTGGCTTTTTTACGTCTTTGATTTTGTTTAGTGTCACGTATTCCAAAAATGTTTCCTACTTAAAGGCTGCACTGATGCGGAATTACCTCAAATGTGTATCAGTAGAATACAAGCGATGAAACGGCTAAATACCGTTTACGTTTCAGTATAGTCTTTCCCGAAGCTGAACACGCCTAGACCAACAATCCTCAATAGCCTTTACACCGCGAGCAAATTATTCAGACTCTTTCATCTAGATTTGTTTTCAGACGTGAGGCTTTCAAACAGACAAAAAATACACAAAGCCAGGCTGGCGAATACAGGGGGATCCTCGACAATTTCGAAACGTTCTAGTTTGCATACTTTAGCCATGGCAAAAATATGCGCGTGAGCGGAACATTGTTGTGGTGAAACAGCACAGTCCTCTTCTACACCGCGGGACTTAGTGCTATGATGCGTTTTTTTCAGCTGGTCCAAGGGTGTTCCGTAGTACTCCCCAGTCATCGCTCTCCCTGTAGAACGATTACGGTCAATTATTAGAATATATTTTACAGAAAGGTAGTCAATTACTTAGAATACGTTTTTATTCATGCATAAATGCTGATGCAATACTTGGTGTACTGCACCATAGCTAATGGCCGTATATTCCGTTCAGTATGGCGCAGCTTCGATTCGGCGAGCTTGCTGTTCTAGCACAGCTTTCCTCATCCGAAGCTGTTTTTGACCGCCCAGAACGTAGTGCAACCTCGGTGCACATACTATCGAATTTGAATGAGGCAACCCATTTGGCAATGGTACTTGTACGGCGGTGCATTCGCTCCGTAAACTGCATTACATTTTGGTTTAAGTTCCGTTGCAGTTAAGCTTTCAAGAACGATTAATCGCAGCACGGTACCCGTTGTGCTCGATTGTCGCCGGGGGGGGGGGGGGGTCTAACATGTTAAAATTGTGCGGTCTGCTACAAACCAATTCACATGTGTACTTATGCTTATTACTTTTGAAGAAGTTTCTCTCCGTTGCTGCGGTTGGCATGCGTTTTTTTTGTTGTTTGTTACATTGTAGACAGGCGATCCTACGAACTATTTGATCCACCTAGTGTTTCGCACACCGATACTAACTTTAACCGTCTTGAGCTACATATAGTTGTACTGGGGTGCATATGACCTGTTATTATATTGTCGCAAAGCCATCGAGGCTTTTTCTGCAATATAACTTCTATATTACATCGAAAACGATACATGTTGCTACAGACGTTGGTCTTTATTGACTTATAGTATGCCGTCAATCGTAACGCAGCTTTTAAAAAGTACACGTATATATATATTATATATATATATATATATAACCATTTACATCCACAACCACAAAACAGTGGACGTATTTTACGTGACATTGCGTTCGACAATCCGTTTTGTATCCTGGGCGTTATACTTAAACGAAAACGCATGACTGATGGGGTCATTTCTCCATTAAGTGTTGTAACATTGAAAGCAGCTTATATTTAGGTAGGCAATTTCGCACAAAAAACAGTACAATGAAACAATTCAAGTTAATTTTAAACACATGCCTTAGAACCCTGTAAAAAAATCTCCAAGCATGTCTAGTCGTTTTTGTAAGTTGTTTAGGGTTTTATATTAAGCACGCTTGCAGATCTTACGTGAATTACCCAAGAAGAATAGTGGTTCTGATGGAATCTATTATGAACATTGGGCTGAGTCGTCCGATGTTTTAGCAGGGAAGTTGTGTAATCTGTTTAATCATATACTCAGCGGGGGACACATACCCCAGGTTTGGCGCGAGGCCAGTCTTAGTCTCCTATTCAAGTAGTGAGCCTGGCCTTATAATACGTGGACGATCCAAATCTCTACCGGAGTATCGTGTTAGAATGCACGCTCGAGAAAAATGTTCGCTAAGAGTATTATCTTGAGGGTGTTTGTGTGGGGCCTACTGTGGAGAAGGCCCTACCTCCGGAGCAATTCGGATCAAGGGAGGGTTAGGTTACACAGGACGCAATCGATTTACTCCAGTCGGAAGTTGAGCGGGTGTTGGCTGTGTCTGAAGGTTACAACACGGTACGCCGCTTTTATTGATTGTGCCAAGGTCTTCGACAAAGCTCCCCGTCACTTACTAGTCGATTAGTTATGACATGCAGGGATGGGTGTATTTTATTTTTACGAGTGCTGTCCAGCCTCTTTGTTAAAGACCGCCTTGAAGTATTCATAAGTCAAGAGGACACCACCACAAAACGTAGGAACCTCTTAAGGGGACCCTCTTAGTTGCCTGGCTTTTTCTTTGCTCATCGCAGACCTAGCCCGCCATGTGCGGGAGGAGTTTAGAAATGCCGTCGTCGTTATGTATGCGGATGACATAGTAATGGCCCACCGGGATCGCGGTGCCACTGTTATGTATGCGGATGACATAGTAATGGCCCACCGGGATCGCGGTGCCATTCGTCAAATTGTCGGCGACGTAGAAAGTTACTTTCACCGTAAGGGCCTGCAAATGAATTCGCGGAAGACGAGCTAGTAAGAGCAGCTAGTAAGATGCTTCACAATATATATAAAGCATGTAATTTGCTTGCCATGGACGGCAAGAAACTTTTCGTGTACCTGCTAGCGGGTTGCGGACCGGCAGTGGCAACAATCAGAGTCAGCTTTAGGTAACCTATCACAGGACCACTTCAGTAATTTTTGTTGGAGTGGCAGGGAAAGTGACCGAGGCTTCGGCAGAGGTAGGACAGTTAGGTGTGTACCCCGCCAGGGAGATTTGGGATGGAATAGCATGCACTAGCCATTATTATTCATTTCATCAAGTTGGCGATCCATGTCGTTGCCGGTTCTGCTCACAGACATGCCCTAAATACCGCGCAGCGAGCTGCCAGACGCATCGGCGGTCTGTGCACTTTTTCGCCCGGTAGGACGGTCGCTGAAGTGTTCAAATTGTATATAATAACGACTGTATTCTAATTACGTACCATCTTGAAATGCAATTTTATTGCGAAATGAACGTTATGTATGTATTAAGCACGCTTGCTAATCTACGGTTTTCGTATGAGACCATTTTCAATGTACTTCCAATGGGTTAGTAAGGCGGCACAGGTTTATCGGCCTCTGTCGAAAACTGACCCGCTCGGTATGAGGATGTGAAGGCAAAACCGTACCGGCGGCAATGTAGTGGCAGCGCAGATAAATATATACACCAAAAAGCCTCTGCAGAAAACGCCAACGCAGAGACGTAAATTCGTATAGACTCAGGTGGCTCAGGCGGTTGTCTGATGATGCACCATCAAGCTGGCAAGCAGTTAGGGCCGGCGGGGGGGGAACAGGACATATAGACAGATAGGGACTCCTTCAAGGACAGTAGTGGGTGGCTACCGTAAGCCTCACTGCTAGAGGGTTTATGCTGAAACTAAGCCCAAACTGTACACGGGCGTGACGGTTACGACGAAACACCAACCGACAGGAGACGCCCAGACAGATTTGACAGCCCCTTAAGCCCAAGAAGATATACGCACACACATTCACACGCTCATCGCCGTGTGTACATACATACATACACAACGATAATTGCTAGACAGCTGCTTATTCACTACTACAGCTATTTCTATTTGCCTATTGCTTCAACGGAATGCTCCCAAGTAGCGTGCCCACGTGGCACGTAAAGATCAGCTTTTATTCATTCACTACAACTGCTCACCGAGTGTATGCATTATGTTGTTATTATTATTATATTAGTAAGCTTATTAATAGGCTGTTGCGCCACGCGGTAGATATCCCGAACGAAACGTCAAAGATGTAGGCCGAGGGGAAAGCTCAAGGGCATAATTTAAAAGCCTGTTTAGTAATCAATCAGGCTATTTTTAGCTAGAACTAGAGTAATTACGAGCGTGAGAGAGGTCTAACGCTAATTAGTTTAGACCATTGCTACCCTTTCTAGCAAATAGCGTATGAAAGCGAGCATTTTTGCCAGATCCGCCATTGAGCGTTCTGCCAATAGCGAAAACTAAACATATACTTGGGCCGGTAGATTCGAGTAAACAATTACCGTCTCTCTCCCTCGCTTTATCTCTTCCAAAATAAGCACAGTTCCTTTTTAGCTCCACGTGTTGCACATAATGTCCCTTTAAACAGAACGTGTTTAGTGTGTGTGTGTGTGTTTAACCAAAATAGTTTGTATTTCATCATCTAGCGTTTCGTTAAGGTGCCTACTTTGGCCAATTCAACTCAAATAAAGACAAAATTATTGCTGTTAATACTAGTAATATTAAAATGCGCTACTGATGCACAATTGTCACGAACCACAATATCGCATTTATTTAGCAAATGCAACTAAGTTAATGTAGCTTGTACTATTGCTGCGCAGCAGTAATCAGTTCGTTGCAATAATTCTTATAGGGGCTGCAGCCGTTATTTGATGGTGGGTGGGGATGTGGCGGGCGAATCAAGTTAATGACAGCATGATATATACGTATACATAGAGAAAACATAAAGGAAATCAATAATGCGATATATATACATATATATATATATATATATATATATATATATATAGCGTGGAAACGCCGTCTCCGTTTGGAGCATACTTTTGAAGTGGTCTTCGCCTGGTCTTAACAGAACGAATACTTGATAGTCACCATATACGCCAACTAGCACATTACTTAGTTATTTCTTCGTTGTACGTTTAACATATATCACAGAGAAAATAAACCTGACAATGGTATATATTATATATATATATATATATTATATATTCAAAGTGAGAGAGGAAGAGAGAGAAGGCGAGAGGCTCTAATGATGCTAATCTCAGGAGAGCCGGATGAGAGCCTGTACCAAGGCCAAAAAGATTAGGCCTTCTCTATTGAGGGTCAAAGTTCAGCTTGTATAGCCGACGAGGTCTTTAGCTAAGTGCCGATTTCTGGTGATGATGGTGCTACTGTTGCTAATACCCGCGTATCTGAGACATAAGGCGTAGTGCGATGTTGTTATTGTGGAAAGGTGTCGTCAGGAAAGTACCAAGCACTGCAGGCCGAAGGGATACTGCTTTAGACTGTTTCGCCGCGTTAATTGCGATTATCCGATCTATGAAATGCCTTTACAAATGAATTAAGGTTACTCTTTCTCTCTCTCTTTCTATATATATATATATATATATAAATATATAGTGCGAAAATATATATAGGGACAAATATATCTATATATGTTGCAGACCCCATACTATTGCATTTTTTATGATATGCGCGCAGCTCACCCTGGATACGCGGTAGCCCTAGCAAAAGCAGCTAGGTGCAGAAAGGAAACTAAGTCTTGAGTACACCCACTCGTTCTTACTTCTTGCGTTTGCGAAATAGGGGGTTGCCATCAAAGATACAGCTCAGCGATGTCGTGTGTCCGATAAGACGAACTTCTTGCCTATAATGTTGTAATTTAGTTAAATTTCAACAGAGATTTAGTTAGCGGCACCTGTGGAAAAATACGGAAAGATTGCTGGCGTGAGATATTCGCCGGCGAAATCTCCAAATATGCGTGTATATGTACTTCCGCGAAACGGTTTGATGCACTCAGAGTTCCAAGTGGGAGTCCTTTACATTAAAAATTCCCCCATTTCGGGGAAAACGTGCATATGCTAGTGCTATTTTGATTGAGTGGTAGCTGCCAGAACGCAGACGAAGCGCCAACAGCAGTGTAGTATCGGGCACCTTTTAGTTTGGCTAGAAGCTCATCTGTTTTGGGTATTATACATTGTTTTCGCTAAATATGCGGATTTAAGATGCGGATACAAGATTTTCATCAGAGACTTTTCCTTTTTCTGCTCGACTACAAGAGGAAGGACATATCTGGTTGGCCTCGTCACCCTTCTTATCACCCCCAAAGGTTGTTGAATCTCACTTAGTTTTTCACTCCCGCCCTGAGGGGGTGCGACGAGTGCGCTTGGAGGGCCTGGCTGCTTCCCCCCTGCTCCCTTCCTCGGCTCCTCCTTTCAACTGGCTTGGTCGTAGCGGGTTCCTCTCTGTATATATATATATATATATATATATATATATACTATGTTTGATGAATTTGTTTTTCTGCAAAGCGTGCAGCATCTGCTTGTGTAAATAGTCATTTGCTTGCCTTGAAATCAGGTAAGTGAGGGGCTGACGTTTGCAATGCATTTGTTATTTTGTCGGTGAATAGACATCGAGACACCGGAATCAGTTATCGGTTCTCTGAAAGGAAAGGAACAAACATTTACGTGTGCTATTGACAATGTGCTACATAAAACCTTATTCAAAGTGGCATACATGAAGAAGTTATCGCTGAAGTTACCTCCATTCAATACATAAAAGCGCGCCATTCAATGGATGCTCTGACATTTTGTTGACCAAGATACATTGACTTCTTCTATTCTTTGAACTCACTCAAATGTGGGCCTGTTTCTGCCTCTCACAGACACTCATTCTCTGTCAGCCGGATGAGAGCCGGGTGACAGCACTACTACGAGAAAAGTACGAATTGGTCGCACCACTTGTAATGTAGAATGTTACAGTCCTAAATGTGACCATTCAATACAATTGCGACGTACACCTCAACGAAAGGCTTTCAATGAAGCAATCTTTATACTGCAAGTTTCGGCACTTGTCATACATACGTGTGCGCTTCGATTTTATTAAAAGTATTATGGAAAATTTGCCTAATACAATCGAAGTGACAGAAGGAGCTCTCTCCGCATTAATGCAACTTTCTGCGCTCTAACGGTACGTCGGTGTGTAGACTTAGTTGTTATAGGCTTGACGTTCAAATTGGATCATATCGATAGAAGGATCCCGAGCTTACACGAGGCAGTATTACCACGGGGGACAGACGCAGGCAGATAGAAACTGGGTCAGGCATGACAAATTAAGACAACACCGTCAAGACATACACGTGGTATGCAGAACCCGTTGCACACTGCGTGTGACTGCAACCGATATCACAAGATGTCCCAAACGACGAGGCAGCTTGCCAGTGTATGCACATGGACGTGGCTCAGCTCTTTGCAAGTGATTGATCCTTGGATGTGAAATAATCGAGTCGTGTACGAAGCTAAACTGTAAATGGGAATTCAGTTAGCAGCAGTCTAGCCCCGCTGAGGGCACTGCTTGGATGGGTGGCGCTACGCTAAATGTTGCGGTGTTTCTGAGCACCCGTGACAGCGAGTGCAGTAGAAGGAGTTACGCGGGGTGTATCCTTTTGCATATCGTTTAATGAATCTCCTTTCCAATTTAAACGTTTAGAAGCGAACTTAATTAAACACTTCGTCCGCCTGGTGGCATTGGGGAGCGTATGTGGCTGGCAATTAATAGCCCCTCGATCGGGGACATTCGCTTTTGGACGGGCTGGCCATTTGCGGTAGTTGATGGCTGCCTACGTCCGCGAACACAAGCCTACCGAAGCAGTTTTCCGCTTCGATTTCTTACGATCTGTGCATAGGAGATTCTGGATTATGGTCATTCGCAGTGCTAGCGCCGTGAATTGAATTCCTTTCCTATTTTTCTTTTCTCATGGCATTTGGAAAAATACATTGTAGCTATACACGCAAAGAAAACACATGCAAGACAGACATACCAGTTTTTTTTGAGTTAATATAAGGCCATTACAAACACTGTACGTCAGACCGTGTGGGCAAAATCGTGTACTGCGTATTGCGGATAACATGTCGATTATATTGGCTCGCCTGTCTCTACGCAGCTGAGGTGATTGTACTTGCTGTATTTAATTCGAAGCCGATTTGGACTGTTTTTGTTTGCTAGCACCTAACAGAAGTCTCATATGTATTCACGGAAGCATAAACAGAGATTAAACCGCACCTAAATTATTTTTTAATAGTTGCGGATTTGTTGTGATTGTGATAGCTGCGTTCTCTACAAGTTAAGACATTGTTCCCTGCAGGTCAGTTTGCTTACTGTACAGGCATTTTTTTCCAGCACTCATTGCAGAAACGCAGCCTTTAACGTATCAAGGGTAGCCGAGTTAGCCATTTCCATAATTACTCCGATACGAGGCAAGGTGGGCAATTTTCAAGTTACCGTTAGCAAGAGCACAGGTCCGCTGCGCCTCCTCTACCGGAGCAATGAAAGCCTATTTAGTACGTTTTGTAATGCGCATTACATACGATTTGCCTGTAGAGGACATAGCTAGCCGAAGACACGTCACGTGGATAACAAACATCATTATATATATATATATATATGAGAGTTAAATACTAAACACTAATTGCTTAATAGTGATTTCTACATACAACCTAAAACGAAATTGCATATATATATATATATATATATATATATATATATATATATATATATATATATATATCCGTGATTTTACGCACCAGCTGCTAAAATGGCAGTTTACAGATGGGCAGCTCTGTTTACTTCTGGTGACGAGGGATCTTATCTGCCTTGTAACGGTGGGGCTTTTTCACACCGGTGACTGGCGCTGACTTATAGTCCGCCCGGGTAGCCGAGCTTCTTATGTAAAGCGGTGCTTTTCCGCCGGTAGATTTACGAGCTCTTTGCTTTGTACGCGTCACAGCTAGGCAGCTTCCGAGTGCACCACGTCGAACAAACTGACAGAGCGAATTTATTACAGCGTTTCCCAACAAGAGCAGAAAATTCAAATTTGGTGCCATGTCTGCTGTTGTACGTTGACAGTCAAAGTCTAAAGCAGCTCGATAGTAGACAGTCAACTATTATAAAAAAAAACACGATTGCTATTCGACATCACAATTCGAATAGTTAAACATTCGTTTAAATTTGTGAATGTTTGAGTGTCACAACTCGCAATTTGCGTCCAATTTTGGATTCAGACAAAATGCCCTAAGTGCATCAAACTTAAAGAAGATCATCGAACAATTTGAAAATACTGGGTCGATTGTTGGCGTTAAACCATCGACACATGTTCGCCCAAGTCACGGGTATTTGCCCAAATGTAGCTGCAAGTCCGGGATATATATTCGGTCGAGACTGCGACATTTCAAGATGCACTTTGCAGAGTATCATCGCAAAATATTTTTCTTTCCATGCCTACAAAAGTTAACTAACTCAACAGCTCCAGTTTACAGAGCATACGCAGTGAAGGGTATCGTCAACTGGGTAATTACATAACAACAAATAAACGACGAGTTGTACAGCAAACATCTTAAGCGACAAGGTCAATGCACAAACAAAAGCCCACAAAATAGTAGAAAGAAGAAAAAGTAGAAGAAAATGCATGAATTTGAAAACGTTGCCGGCAATGCGCAATCAGTCAATTCTGAGCGGTATTGGGACATGATAACCCAGTCTTTTTGTTCCCCAATTGAATGCTTCAAAGACACGTGGAGCACACATCACATGAAACAATCGCATTATTGCATGAATGTTTACTGGTAGCGCAATATCCAGTTCGGGCGACCGAAGTTGGTCTGCCTAGATTACGTGATGTAACATATTTGACTTTTGTTTCTGGATTTCTTAAGTCAATCGTTTATGTCAACTAACCAGCGCCCGCCCAAGCCACGGAGGAAAATTTGAGACGCTGGGTCACTGAGATCCAGCTACAATTATAAAACACCGTAATTGTGAATGAAATAACGCAAACGTGTTAGTGGGGCACATGAGGGCATACCTCTCATTATCTGTTGTTCAATGCATAGTTTCCACATGTGTGGTTGATCACAATGTCAGTCTTAAATTTCACCGCATGTTGCGTTTTTTGCTATGTTTTGAATACTTTCAATATATATACAATATATATACAATATATATATTTCAATATATATACAGGGTCATTCATATTGTTGTGCACGCATTTCGAGGTTTGATAGAACTCGGCAAGAAAATAAGTTTTCCCTATGGAGGGAAGACGTGGAAACGTCTTGTTTAGGAGAGAGAGTGAAGTTTATAAAAGTAGTTTTTCTGCCTTTTTTTCCTACATAGTTGTGCGAAATCTCTGTTTGCGGGAGAACCAGTCAACGCATGAAGGAACTGATTACACCGGCGTGTTCGGAGGAAAATTATGCACAACGGAAGACACTTCACTAGCTTGCGTAGCAAAAAGCTAATACCCAGATTAAGGAAAGTCATGAAAAGTCGATATTTTGCGTTAACGCCTTTTCATGAAAAATCGTAAAATTTTTCCATTGCCATCAAAAATGTATGTCCGAAAGACCACTCTCTCTCAATAGCAAATTTAATGCCTATCATTTTCGTATCAAGGTGATGGTGCTGCGTTACGTAGTTGTCAAGTCACTAAGCTTTTTCGACAGTCATAATTGTTATGTTTTACGTGCAAGTTTTCACGTTCAGAACCGTAAAAATTTGCCAAGACGTTTCCGCCCCCCCCTTCCACTAGGAAAATTTATTCTGTTGTTGAGTTCTACCAAACCTCAAAATATGTACATAACTTTCTCATACGCCCTATGGAAATATGCATGCCTTCGCTTTCGATATGACTGTCGAAAAAGCTTAGTGACTTGACAACTACGTAACGCAGCAGCATCACCTTGATACGAAAATGATGGGCGTTAAATTTGCTATTGCGTGAGAGTGGTCTTTCGGACGTACATTTTTGGTCGCAATGAAAAAAATTTACGATTTTTCATGAAAAGGCGTTAACGTAAAATATCGACTTTTCATGACTTTTCTTAATCTGGGTATTAGCTTTTTGCTACGCAAGCTAGTGAAGTGTCTTCCGTTGTGCAGAATTTTCCTCCGAACAGAGATTTCGCACAACTGTGTAGGAAAAAAAGGCAGAAAAACAACTTTTATAAACTTCACTCTCTCTTCTAAACAAGACGTTTCCACGTCTTCCCTCCATAGGGAAAACTTATTTTCTTGCCGAGTTCTATCAAACCTCGAAATGCGTGCACAACAATATGAATGACCCTGTATGTATATATATATATATGGGACGTTTTTATTCATCAATTCAAATTACAATTTTATATAAATGAACATGTTCACCTCCAGCTTAGCCGAAAGCCACCGGGCTGAGGTTATGAAATCCAGTTAGTTCGGTGTATTTGTTTGTTTTGTTGTTCTCTGCTAGGGTTGCCGCCTGATCAGCTCTAAGTGAACCGGAACCGACTATTGAGGGAGGAAGCGGGTTGGTTACGTTAGCGTCACATATACGTGACCCGACCCGTTAAATTGACATGAGCACCCCGTCGGGATGCTGACTGTCACTCCTGGTTAATTCAGTGGGTTCCAACGTACTTGGCTAGCCTGAAGTCCTCACGTTCCTTGCCGGTGTGTCGTTAATAACCGCGTGGCATAAGCGACGGCCTTCACTAATGGCTCACGTTCAAGCAAGATGAGCCGTAATGCCCACCGGGTTCCCGCATCGGCATATGTGAGGTTGAACGAGCGGCGTACCGATGAGTGGTTGTCAAACCATCTGAAGGCTCTAAAATTTATTTAGATATATGAACAACATGCATCTCCCCTGAGCGCCATGCAAGCCTCAGGGACTGTTTTCTACTCCTTCATCCACATAGATGCTGGCAATGACGGTCTTGTAGAATCTTATGTTAAATCCCCACCTGGCTTTTTGACTTACGAAAATGCTGGTTTCGATGTTGTGGCGGTAAGTGAAACGTGGCTCAGTGATTTTGATGGCGCTCAATAAACAGATGTAGATATAGTCAAGCCGGTCCTTAATGAGCTGGTGTAGGAGTCTTTGTCAAAACTTTGTCTAATGTAATTTCGTTTCAGTCCTTTACTTGGCTTATGTATGATGCAGCTTGATTTGCTCCCTGGCCCTATCAAAGTAAGTTTATGGTGACCATAAGGAAAGTTTCTTTACTTATGCAAGTGCAATTTACACAAACAGATGTACTTTACTATACTCACATATAGCTAAATACATTTGCTCATGTACACTTGTATGGACGTATATGTGCATCTATGCGTATGTGCTTTGTGTATTCATTTTGCATACTTAGTGATTGCTGCATCGGTGCTTGTATTCCTCACCTCATTAAACGATTTGAAGAAGAAAAAACACTTGTTAGTGTTCAAAGGCGCGTGGTCGGCCAGAGGAGACCACGTACGCTTGAGACGAGTTTGCTAACGGTTCTGTCGGGTTTTTCAAAAAGCTTTGTGCTGTTCTTACACTGTCGTGCCATTTGCCAGCCAATTGTGGTTACCGCTGCCGCGCGGGTGTTACTGTATAGAGCTGCCACCTTTTTTGTCCGAGGCTTTCAAAGTTTTCAAGGTTGGACCATTGCTTACTTTGTGGGCGTTACAGTCAGCGTATGACTGTATACCCTGAACTAATGTTAAAGATGCTCTATTATTAAGCTTTAAAACTTCTATTTTTGAGAGCCTAAAGGGACCATGATTTTGTCCTTTATTCTTATTGTCTTACAGCGGACATTTATGAAACTAATCTTTTTTGTCTATCGTATTTAGCGATTTCCTAAAATTACGGGCAACACGTATGTTGTAGCATACACCTACGTTTATGTATCCGTTAAATAGTTGCCTATACTTTACAGTTAAGTCATTACAAACATTGATTCTTATAGATGTTATGTTGTCCCTCTGCATTCAGCAACTTCTTTGCTACCTCTTGGGACCAAGTCGCCTACGATAACACATATTCAGGCTATCCATGTCTGCAAAAATTGTTTTCATCCTGATACTGATTAACTAGCGATTAGATGATTCAATAAATACTTCGCGCCGGGAGATATGCGTTAAAGAGCCCTCCTAGCGTTAAATTCCAGGCGTTAGACCTAAGTCGTTAGAGGCCAGAAAGCTGGATCGTAACGCAGCTATTGCATTCGCTTAGATTTAGCTTAACCTTTGAATATACCATATTGTATAAGCTTCTGCAGCAAATTGTGCATCTGCTTGTTTCAAGGTGAGGCGAAGCGCGAATCATCGCTAACTACCTGTAGCACTTTGTGTTAAAATATGTGTCACCACATATCTTAGAGCAACTTTGCGAGAAATACCTCGCCGCTAGTTGCAAGCTGCAGCGTATGTTGCTGACATCACTAGTTTAACTGAGTGTTTTGCTCTAATCAGTGTGCACATGTTTCTGCGTCTTGAAAATGCGATAATCTTTACGATCAAACTACAAATCGCAGTTAAACAAAATGTATCGAATTTGATGACTACGGCAAAGTTCGACTTCACGTTATTGGAATCGCGATAACTTATCAAATGTGCAGTGTGTGCAGGTAACAGTCGCAAAGTGTTGTGTATATACGTAGTATTCAACGAGTGGATACAATACCAATTATTGGTTTAAATAGAAACGCTTTGTATTCTGGGTGCAGATGCACACTGCGCCGTATTGCGTAGAAGATGCTTAAGATTTCCGATTGGCACTAACTAACTATTGAAGCTTAAATTGTTGACATTATCGCGTGCTTTAAATATTCTTGGCTGCCTAATAATCGGAAAAATGTTTTAATCCGTACTACGCTGAATCGGTAGCTAGGCTACTTAAGCACATTAGCCGACATAGTGGGATAGACGGTACAAGTGAGTCGAGGCGCAAGACTCAAGCATATTAGATGACATGGTGTGACCTGAACTCTATGCTGACCTGACTAAAGCTAAGGTTGTTAAGCTGCTCGCTTCAACAACGCCTCACGGTATTGAAGACCAGAAACAATATTTAGCACACAACGGCGTTGTATGGTGGCTCGTGCATAACAAGGGTGTGCGTAACGCGCTCCGTAAGGTCAAAAGTTCACTATAGTGTTTCTAGCAGCACCAAAGCAAATATAATTAAATCAGGTGTCTAATGATCCTGAGTGGATTACGCTCACCGTTGGACGTCTTTTAGGATGGCTGCTGCTAATCTACCTGGTTGTAAATAACATACAAATATTGTCATATAAGTACGCAAAGAAGAGCAAATATATATATTTTTTTCGAAGATTAGGATATATATTTATTTTTCGTATATACAATATGTATGTGGCACACATACTACGGAAGAGTAGCTATGCCAATGGGCCTATCGAGTGTGTATTGTGACTATCACGTGTCCGTTTCGTCTAGGCTAGGCCGAGACCACTTTGGCCTATATATATATATATATATATATATATATATATATATTTGCAGGGTCTTCCATAATTGTGTGTACTTGTTTCATGGTTTGGTCAAACTCGGCAAAAAAATAATTTTTCTCGATGGAAGGAGGGAGCGGAAGTTTTGTTGAGGAGTGAGGATAAAATTTATAAAAGTAGTTATTTTGCTTTGTTTTTCCTACATAATTGTGCAAAATCTACGTTTGCGGAAGAACCAATTAACGCATGAAGGAACCAATCATACCGTGTTCGGCGGAAAATTCTGCATTATCTAAGTGACACCCAACGCAAGCTAGCGGAATACGAGTAGCGAGATTAAGGAACATCGTACTCGTCTTACGTTGAAGCGTTTACGTTCAGAACCATACCAATTTGACATTACGAAAAAGATGTAAGTCCAAAAGACAATTTTCAACGCAATAGCACATTTAAGGCTTATCATTTTCATTCCAAAGTGATGGTGCGGCGTTACACAGTTTCCAAGTCGACAGCCATGCATGTTTTGTCTTACGTTCAAGTTTTCACGTTTAGAACGTTAAAATTTCGCCAAGACTTTCGACCCCCTCCTTCCATTGGGAAAACATGTTTTCTTGCCGAGTTCTACCTAACTTCCAAATATGTACCTAACAATCTGATGCATCGTTGTTGAAGCAGGCCAAAATGCTAGCAAGTATGCATGACTTCACCTTCGATATGGCGGCAACTACGTAACGCAGCACCATCTCTTTGGTACGAAATCGATGGACATTAAATTTGCTATTGCCAGAGAATAATCTGTTACTTGGACGTACATTTTTGGTCGTAATGGCAATTTTTTACGGTTCTGAACGTGAAAACTTCAATATAAGACATACAACATATCGTCGTTTTACGACTTTCCTTAATCCCGCTATTCGCCTTTCGTCACTATTGCGTCAGTTTGCAGAATTTCCGTCGAACACACCGATATACCGGGTATCAACAATATAAGAGAACAAAATCAGAATAGCTATTTTTATAAATTTTATCCTCACTACCAGACAAGCCGTCTTCGCCTCTTTCTTTCATTGGAAAAATTTATTTTATTGCCGAGTTCCACCAAGCCTTAAAATAAGTGCATACGGTTATGAGAGAAACCTTTATATATACAGGGTGACTAGATTTTATTGTTTGAAACTCTGAAATATGGCCAATAAAAAGAGGGAGCGGAAATGTTTTGTATAAAAGTGAGATCATTCTTTAATGCATTTTTCTGAGTTGTGATTAAAGATGTGGCTGTCCCGACATACGTTTACAAATTACACGATTGTGACAGAACGCATTCCGAGAGTTCCGGAGAAAATTCTACGTTGCCTGAATGCATGGGATTAGATGGAGCAGGAACTATTGTGATATTAAGAAAATTTCGCAAAATTATAATCCTACTTTTGCATGTTCTAACTTTCACGAAATTTTTTCATTACACATGCACAACAAATCTTAAGTGGATTACTTTAGTAACAAATTGGTAGAGCTGATGTTTATGGTTAAAAGTAACTCAAATCTCCCGATGGTCATGCTGGATGTGAGTGCATACATGCAACTACTATGTTCGCTTTCTTCGTCAATCAAGTCACTCGTCACAGCTGAAAACGCTCAGAGAACTGTTTATTTTAGTCTAAGTCTTGCTCGAGGCGATGCTCTATCAGCTGTCAGCCAATGAGCACATTCGGTAGCGGCAAAACTCAAGTTACACGCGCTTAACGATACCAGGCGTCTCCCAATTGGTTCCAGCAGCAGTAATTATTCTGGCGATCAAATCATTAAGAAACTCAGCGGGAGTTGCATAGACAAATCCTCAAACTAGCCCAAAAAAAGGTCGAGGCTAAATAGATCGGGCGGTAGCGGCGACCAAGCTTGTAGACCGCTTCGGCCAATCCAGCGATTGGCAGTGGCCTCATCCGGATAATTCCGTACCTGAAGGGCGTTGTGTGCTTGGGCACCATCGTGCTGGAACCGCATGCTTGGCCGAATACTCTGTGGAACGTACATATGCCACAAGTTCTGGTGCTCAGAAATATCTGGTTTACTGATCCATTTTTGTCAGGGAGTGCATAAGGTCCGATAAGGTATTTGTCTACTATGCCAGACCGGACATTCATGGAGAAGTGACGCTGGTGTGCATGCGGGCGGATCATATGCGGGTTGTCCTTGGCCCATCAATGAACATGGTGTGCGTCGAACACGCCATCGTAGGAAGAATGCACGACTGCTTGTTTACCAATGTGTTCCTCCGTATTTGGGCTTCTCACTGTTCGCGGTCGTCCGGCGTCGCAAAGCTAACGTGCTTCGAAAAGGAAAGTGCAACACTATTCACTTATGTTCTATTAATTAGGTGTTATTATATTGATAGGTGACCGTTTAGTGACTCTGTCAAGGTTTTTCATACTTTACTTTGATTTTGGTCTTGTTGAAGCCCTTTGTTTATTCTCCCGGGATTGTTGTCCGTTCCATAAAAGGCAAACTGTACGTTCCACGAACATTTCACAGCGTTTCGACTAAGAGAATACGCCATAGAGCAGTTGTTGTATAAAGTTAAGATACCTCTGCGTGCAAGCCATCAGTCTTATATTTGATCTAGACGTCAAAAATGGGGCGACAACAAACGCTGGGCCTAACAAAGCGTGCAGAATAGGTACATTCTCAAAAAAATGCTGTCCTCTCAATCCTGTCATCGGCATTTTCCACAGTGGCCCAATAGCTCGTATGTGATACGAACCCACCGAGCAAACATTGTTTAAGGAGAACAATTTGCTATTTCCATCTGTAATAACGCTGTTTACTCTGGCGTAGAGTAACTATTTTGCTGCTATTATGGCTGCGCTCACCTCAGAGGTACCTGGGCGTCCGCGTACAAACAAGCCTCCTAAAAATTACCACCGGATCGATCACAACGGAAACGAAGTTGACAGAAGCATCTCGAATTACAACGTAAACCATTTAGGTAAAACAACGGAAATCGACTGCGGTAGACCGCAGCGTTTCCGTAGATCAATGTTGCCCACGTCGTCTCGTCGAATCGAGTAAGCCGATCTCCGAAGCATTGAGAAATATAATACCACCGTACACTTCAATACCAGTCTCGTCAGAGCTTCAGTGGCAAATTAGGCCGTTGCAGGTAAGTCGTCGCCAGAACAAGCACGTAAATACTTTGTGCTTAGTTGCTCTGCATACACTAAACAACCGAAATCGTCCTGGAAAATCGTCCTTTAAAGGTTCTGCGCGTCACATCGGGAGCGATCGTTTCGCAAATGCCCATACAAATAGGCCAGGTTGCAAGGTTTAGTGCAATGCTTCGCAGTGCAGGCATGTCTGTGCGAACTCACGCTACGCAGCTATACGCTACTGGCTGGACAGCGGTACCGTCTTGTGTGCTACTCTGTGGCTCATTAGAGCTAGAAATCTATGAGGCAGAATGTCTGCCCATTATAAACAAAGTCCGTCTCGGATTCGACTCGATTCGTGTGCGTGACGCACAACAACCCAGTCGAATCCATCTCCTGCTTTGACGTCAACACAGAAATTTTGAAATACCGGGGCCCAGTTATCGCCTTCTTGGATTTAGTAGTGAGCAAGCCTGGCTAGAACGACAGACTGTGTCGTTGCGTAAGAGAACTGCCTCCAGTGCGCCATAGGTTGCAGCTCTGGCTAGGCTGGATGGCTGTTGCCTGGCTGGCGACTAATGCTTCGGGGCTGTATTTCCCAAAACCTGTTGGACCTGCCGACCAACCGTGCTTTCTGGTCGTTGCATAAGAGCGTGGCAGATTAGATAGAGCCAGTTGTAGGTATAGTAAAATCAAATTCCGGAGTCACAGTTACGTCAAGGTCTCGGATTGAGTCTACGATCTAGTCTAAATAAGTCTACGATAGGCATAACTTTATCGTTAAGTGTGTATTTGTGTATTTTTTAAACAAATTGCGGCACACTTTGAGACAGATGCAATCATTGTTGTACACCATTTTGATACCTCGTTGATAGCACTCTGTAATATCGCACGCTTCTCTTTGGTGTGAGAGTGACCATAAAGCTTTAAGTTTTCAGCCTACATTTTGTCAGTAATTGGCAATATAAGTGGGTAAGTAGGTAAAAGGCAACATAAATGTTTAAAAGTAAAATTTAGACAGAATAAAAATAGTTCCAGGACATACAACTCGGCAACGAGTGTCAGAATGCATTGTCGGACAAACATTTGCCGTCAAAGTCGGTAGAAGACGTAGAAAGTGGACGAAGAAAAGGATAATTTATTTTAAAATTTTTTTTCTCTGGTTTGCTTTTCTTAGAAGCGCTATTTATCAGCTACACATATTTAAAGTCTCGCACTAATAATTCATCAAGTCCTGCGTTAAAAACCAAATTATATGTTTTAAAGCAGTGGAAATACAAATTTACGAACTGATCAACTCGATTAAGTCAAATTGCTTAGCTCGACCTTTTAAAAAAAGAAAAACTTTTTCGTTGGACCGACCACACTTTTGATACTAAGAGAATAACTGGATGCACATCCTGCACTATTCTTGATGCAAAATAGCTCTCCAAGACTAATCTATATCCTTTGCTGCATGGACGCGTCTACCCAGAAGAGCATTCTAACACGTTTTAAGGTGAAGCTTAGGCAGACCGTGAAGCGGGTGTTTAATCCTAATTTCGATGGTGTTGGTGCCAGGCTACCCCTCCCACCTCAGCCAGATGTATAGGAATCTGACGTGCAACGGATCTGACCCAGATCGCATTGTTGGGTGCAATCACAACACTTCAAGAATTGATTTTACCGATGTCTCCCTCTAACGGCAAACCGCTCCCAAAAAGGCATATTGTCTCCAAAAAAAGGAGTTTGCCGCTCGTCACCGCGTGGTGCTTGATGACACACGCCAGTCTGCCCTTGATGCTGTCGTAGTCGGAGCCACTTAACAGAAACTCCTAGACAGCACGGTTGATCGTTCCTGGTGTTGGGTTAGGTGTGGCCGTTTGTGCTCCTTAGTAAGATTTTTAGAGAAATTGGGAAAAAGTGGCAAGTGAAAATGGTGAGAAGAGGGCGGGAGAATTTTTGCTGCAGAAAAAATTATAATACTATCAGGGAGATAGCGGACCAACGTTTTTATGTCAGAAAACTTCTAGCCAAGTTCGTTCCAAAAAGTATTAATTTCCAGAAAATGAACGCTCATCGGGAAATGTCCGAATTCAACCTTCTGCGCAATCCTCCTAGTAACGTTTCTAAGAATATAGTTGATTAAAGTAATTCAGACCAAGCAGATCCTGACCTGCTCTCAGGAGCGGATTTCACCAGGCCAGGGCCAGGAGTGCCACATTATCGGTCTGGCAAGAGGAATGGGCGCAGTTAAGACCCGGTGTGATCACAGGGAGCTGGACCAAGAGTCTGATACCGGACCTCAGGGTATATATAGTACGACCGCCGACACGGGGAACTTTTGACTGGACGACTCAGGTACTGACCGGACACGGCCAGTTTCAGAAATACACAGCGTATTGTGTATCTCTGGAGAGGCGGACGCCGTGGAGCATACTGTTCAGCGGTGTGATGCACTCTGGGAAGCGCGGGACGCAGGACTAACCGCGGTGAGAGGCCGGCCCATCAGGGGGGTGGTCGCCCACATGATGACTTCGGCGGAGGCATGGAGCCTTGTTCGACGCCGTTTTGACGCTCAAGACAGCCAAGGAAACGGCCAGGAGAGAAAGGCTTAAACGGGGTCTCTCGGGGAAGTAGTCGAAATGGGGAGCCGAGTCAGGGGAGAGGAGGAGAGAGACCGTGAGGGCGTCGGGCCCTCACGGTCTCGACCCACTCTCACAGGATGGTTTACAAAATGGCAGTAACCCCCCTATCCAATCGCAGACATGCGGGATGATAGAGATAGATAGGCTTCGAAGTAATGCCAAAGTAGTACTGAGCCTGGGTGGTGGGGAGGAATCCGGGTTTAGTGGGTATGTGAGTCCTACACTAGTCACGCAGGCTGCTAGTGGCGCATGTGCATTATGCATTCCCGAAACCTCCCAGATAAAAAACCACCATCGCCACCACCGCGGCCACTACCTAAGCAACCATGGTGGCGGTTAGCGGCCTCCTAACGGCGTTCAAAACCAAGGTTCTTTTGCCTGTATTTCTCGACTACAAACAATATGTTTTCTCCATCACAATTACGTACCGACGCATACATCGTTACTGATCTCGGACTATTTGATGAAAATTTCGAAAACTGTACTTTCGCAACCTCCCTCTTTGCCAAACCTACTTCAGTGCTACTTATTCCTGTTTTCATACATAATGTTTAAAGAGATCACGCTTCGAGACTACAGAGGAGATTAACAAAAATTGTGTGAGCATCTAAACTTGATTAATGAAAAACGGTGTTACAAGTGCATTGCAGCAGGTGGGAGTTGCTTGAATGAAAAAAAACAGTCTGAAATATGGAATAAATATTTTTTTTTATAAATAGGTATCGGAACTCTTAAATGTTTCCACTATTATATTTCCATCGGAAGCACTTTCGTTTTATGTCGCTGAGATTGCTTCCACTACGACTGCTAAGTTCTATGAAAGCAGCAATTGTTGTCAGTGCTTCCCTCGCTACTAGTACTAGTAATGCTTAAAGTCAACTAACTTTGGTCTTCCCTTGACATGAATGCCAAAGTGTCGACAACACCTACAATGTTTGGCCAATTGACAAAACTGCCTTTTTGTAATGCTTAAGTTCTCTTAAAAAATAATAGGTAAAATAAGTTTCTCACATTTATACAATTTTGCATTTATAGTTTACACATTTACATCAAATTACATACAAAGTTCACGCAGTTACACCAATTTACATACATGGTTCACGCATTTACACCAATTTACAAACACAGTTCACATGTCTGCACACTAATTCATATATTTTTATCACATGTTTACATTAACATAATTGCTTTACACATTTGCACATTTCCACATTTGCACCAATTCGATCATCATTCATCATGGCCTCATCAGAACTTTCGAGGTCTTGACGACGTTGGATGTTAGCATACGTGACCCGAGGTGATAAGATGTGTGGTGACTGTATATACTTGTATGTACACTTACATCTGCATGCATACGCAGATAATGCCTGCATCATAAACACAACTGCACAGACGTTTTTGTTTCTGTTGTTATGTAGAGGAGTACTGGAAAATGCAGTTTGCACACACGGACACCACTGCAGAATCTACTAGTATAGATCTCGGTAGAGTGAGACTCCAATCCGCTAAAAACTAGTTGTTCCCTGCTCCCCCTCCCCCCTCCCCACCGAACGAGAACTGCCTACACAAATACTTCAAACAGTCGGCGGAGGGGGGGGGGTGCAAGTCTACCGTGACTAGCTTCTCCCCGGAGGCCTAGAGGGGTGCGCACCGGCACCAACCTATATAGCGTAGGCGAGCTGTGTGTGTGTGTGTGAGTTCCATCTAATTAGTTGCTGGCGTGTGCAATAGAGCGTGGTTAGCAGCAAAAGTCCTCTGCATCAACCAGTGCAGCAGCAGTAGGGGAAAAGACTGGGCAGGCGGCCTGACAGCTTCGACAGGTATTCAATCATTCGCCTCGAGCAAAGAACACATTCGAGGGCAGATACAATTCCCGGTAGGAAGAGGAGGAACGCAAATCATCAGCCTAAACCGCTAAGTCGACACAAACACTGTATTTGAATAAACAATGCGTCCGACATGCGTATATATATATCGTGGTAGATGTAGCTCGATTCTCTTTCGTGTAATAGTCGTTGTACATTATTTATTAAGTTGTTTTCTTCTCAAGATACTTATCAGCGCAGACAGCACTGCAGTCCGCTGTGGGCGGCGTTACCCACTTGCATTGACAACAGTAAACAGCTCCGTTCATAATTGTTTCGGTTTAAAGTACGGCTCATCCGATCTAAACTACTTACTCTATGGATCGACACTGCAAACTGCTAATGCGACACGGGATTTTGAAGACTTAATCTTGACGGACCTTCTCCGCCCATATAAAAGAACTAGTCAAAATAAATATATGGTGAGTTGGAGTGTTCTGCAGTTTCACTATTAAGAAGTCCATCGTGCATCTTTGTTAGTACAAGTGGATTGTGTTGCCCAAACTTTTACACAATTCACCAGTATGACATCCACATTTGTGTAAATACATAATAGGTATGATAGAGGGCGTGGAAAGGAGATTCTTAATAAGTCTCTACGGAAGATGCGACCTCCAACCCAAAGATATTATTTTATCGCCCTTAATGGACATTTTCAGAAATAATGACAAACAGGTTCAAGCTCAACTTGTGGGCGCGACTTTTATTGATCTCTTTTCTAAAGTGCGGCCGAACAATTACAGAAGCCATTTAATATATATATATATATATATCCAGATACGTTGCCTAGATGAAGATGGAACACATCAATATTATGTAAATTTGCCGCGTAGCCAGCGATATTTACGTACAGCGGGGGCCTGTGCAGATCTCTCCTGCGACCAGAGCTTCTATTCTATTCTCTTGGATCCACGGGCCTAGTCGTCCCTCGCCCGCTATTTCGTGAATTAGGAAGTTTCTACTCTATACGGTTTATACAGCTAAGCAAAAAATAGACTTCAAGAAGATCTGGAATCGAAATAATGCCATAAAATGAACTATAGCCTTAATAGAACTAGTAGCATTCTTGTGAATTAGGCTAGCTAGTGTTTTGATAAGAGAAGTCAAGTTCAGTGGTTTTAAACGCTCCAAGCTCTTATGAGATAATTTTTCGTGTATAATATCATCTATTCAGGTTGATCACAACTATATGACAAGCAGCGATGCTGCTGTTTGTATGTGCTTGTTTGTATGTGCGTAGTGTTATGCCCAGTGACTACTCTGCGGTTGGCTTCATTGATGCCGATATAACAGTGCAATAAATTCCTTTTTGTTTGCTATGCGAGTGTATGTTAAACATGGTTTTATAGCATTGCTATAAAGCAGCATTTTGACGTCGCATGTTTGTTATAGTGTGCAGTCCTGATGGTGGACGTTTTGGAAAAAGGCCTGTAACTTTGCAAGAGCTAAGCGTTTGAGACACACAATGGGCGACACGGTTACCATACAAAGCATGCCACATCCTGGTAGTCGCAACCAAGAAGAAAAGAACTGGACCCTTTCTTCTGGAAAGACTTTCTATTGACATTGGACGCGGTTGCTCAGCAGTTGTATTAAGTATAGTATCTAATTGGTGCTAGTCTACGTTGGTAACCTAGCTGTATGGAGTTAGGTTGGCAACAAGAGATTTGTGTGTTGCTAGTCTACGCTTATTAGGATTAAATACATTCCCGTTTTTCAACTTATAAAACGGTGCAGTTGTTGCTCACCTGAAATGTATAGTCGTGTAGCAACAAGGAGTACACATTTAGATAAAACTAAATTTCAGTCATCACATTACATATGTCGTGTCATCACATTACACTCTTGCTTCTTTAATAATTGCTTCAATAACCTAGGCAGTTGAGGGTACATTGCATACATCGCGGTGGCTATGTCCGATTACATAAACAGACTTGTCTTTATTCAGTCGTTTCTATGTTATATTTTTGCGTAACAGGTAATATGTTCTAGATTCTCTCTATCTGTTGATTTCCATTAACACTGGTGCTTATTTCCAATGTTCAACGACAAAACGTTTAAAATGTATGCAGGTCCTTGAGTTGTGTATAGATTTTTGACGTCGGCTCGATTCGGCCACAGCAGAAAGGGGGAGTCTCTTGCCCGTGGACAATAAACTAATTATTGACGCAGCGTTTCCGCGTTGAATTTCAATCGATATTTATTCTAGCAAAAACTGCCATGCTTTCTTTTCGCCGGTTGGCGCAGCGACTCTGTATTCCAGCTTCGCCAGAAAACTTCTTGTGTTATTTTTTCCCACTGCCTTGATGTTGAGACGTACGCTCAACAGCTCGTAGATATTATAAAGTCTTCAGTCACCCCAGTGCCAACGGAACTCACGTCCGTGGTACGATTGACTCTGTGTCCTGTCAAAAAGAGCTCAAAATGCAGCAAGGCACCTGGCGAGTGCTTACCCCACTATGACACCGCTGGCTGCCTATCTCAAGACCATATGTAGAAAAACTTACGTCACTCAACGATTAAAGTACCTCGAGAAAGCTGATACTTCTCTCCTCCGAGAGGCAGAGCACCTACCTCATAAGTGGCTCACTCGTAGTGGCCTCACTCCCTGCCCGCTTAACTCCTCACAATTAATCAATCACTTCGCAGGAATGTTTAGGGCCAGCGACTCTATACCCAGAGAACCCTGGTTGATCGACGCGGCCTGGGATGAGGTCACTCTCAGCGAAAGACAGCGTCTAGAGACCGCCTTTACGGTGGAAGACGTGATTCTCGCTCTCCAGGGTTTAAAGAACAACAAAGCAGCGGGCCCTGATCAAGTGAGGAACGAGCATCTAAAGAAGGCATCTATTTTGGCTCCATGCTAAACGGCACTGTTCAACGAATACCTCCGTGCTGGCATTATTCCGTCCCAATGGCTCGATGCTACACTGCTCTCATCCCTAAAGGTAAAGGTGACCCAACCCAGGTGACCTCCTGGCGCGGTATAGCGAAAAAGAGCACATGTTACAAGTTGCTCTCGTCGCTGCTCACCAGAAGACTAAATCGGTTTCTAGAGATGACTGATGCTATTCCTACTGAACAGCACGGTTTCCGACAGAATCGCTCTACGATTACGGCATGCGCCAATCTGCTGCGGACTATCAGGGAGACTCAAGCAAGATCCCAACCCCTGTACGCCGTATTCGTCAATTTTAAAGCCGCCTTCGACTCGGCGCCCAGAGACATTATTCTGCGAATTCTGGCCGAGGTTGGCGTCCCTCCTGCCCTTCTCAACCTTTTAATGGCCATCCTGCAAGGCAATCAAATCAGAATAGATGACGGTGTGTCCAAATTGCCCCCTTTTCTCCAGACTACGGGCGTGGCGCAGGCGACAACTTGAGTCCGTTACTTTTCTCCGTCCTTATAAAGGACCTACCCGCGAAGATTCGTGGTCTAAGAAATCTGGTAGAGGTGATCATGTACGCAGATGATCTCGTCTTCTATGGGAAGAGTCGCTTTCAGGTTCAACAGGCCCTAGCCAGACTTCACGCGGTTGGTGGTACAGAGCTGGGACTTGGTGGACACATACGGTTCCCTCTTCTCTACCGTCCGATCACCCCCCCCCCTCCCCCACACCCCCTGCAGTCCACTCAGGAGTGCGGCGTCGGGAGCGGGCGCGGAGGAGATGCTCGGCGGCCGCAGCCCCCCCCCCCCCCCCCCCCGGGGCTTGCCGGATCGGCCAAACCGACACAAGAGGAGGCAGCAGGAACGTCGGATGCGCCACTATCGACCCCCGTGACCGAGAGAGGAAGCATCTTCCAACCCCGGAAGATGCTACAACGGTCACCGATCGCTAGTGCGATCACAGCGGACGCGGGGAACGAGGCTTCTCTCCCACACTAAGGACACGGCGAACGAGACTAGTGCTGCACACGAGCACAGCCACTCAACGAGTGAGCTTACCGGAGAAGCAGGGGAAGGTGAAGAAGTGAGCCCAGTTTTCAGGGCCATAGACCCGATCGCCTGCTACATCAACGAAATGGAGGCCTATACACAGACCAGGGATAAGCGTGACCACCTCGTCAAGGTGGACAAGAAGCTGAAATTACTCATAGAAGGGGCAGCGAAAGGCCTGAGGGTTGCCCGGCTGAAGGAAAAGGAACGCCTGCTGGCAGAACCCAGCCCAACGTCTACCGGCGCGCCGGAGCAATGCCATTGTCGCCAGGCCGACGAAAAAGCTAAAGTGGAATCGGGATGCCAGACGGAACGCGCGGTTAAAACGCGGTCTACCGGCTGCCAGACTGACAACACAGACGCAGACGCGACGCTCAGCAAGGCCGAGCTAGAAAGGTTTGTTACCGAAGGCGGCTCTATGGAAGGTCTCAAAAAGATCACAGAAATGGAGTGGACAGCCGACCTGTTTCGCAACACGTCGATTGCCACCGGCAGCATAACAAGGGACTCCCCCGTGCGGATCCTCATTGTCCGGGAGGCAAATCGCAGCGACGAGGCGATCTGGAACGTCATGGGTGCGCAGTTCAGCAAGCTGAGGACCGACGCAGCCCGAACCTTCACCAACAGGGTAGCAACACGCTGCATCGAGGAGAAGGGAGAGCAGGGAGAGGAGCCAGTGACCCGGTCCCTGGTCACCCTACGTCTTCCCAAGGAAGAGGACGACGCGATAGGTGAGACGAAGAAGATCTTCGAGGGGCTGCAGGCGGCCGCCCAGCAGCGGTCGGCATCGGACACGGACCCCATTCCGTGCTACGTGACCGACCCTGTGAGGTCACAGAGGCTTCTTGAGGTCTGCGCCCGCAAGGCCGACATCAAGGTGGCACTTTACACGTCCAAGGCGACGCGGAAGAGGGCAAACCGCGAGAAGAGGGGAACCGATAAGGCGACGACGAGAAGTAACCAACAGAATACAGCTCCGAAGCGCCCCGCGTGGAGCACCATCGTGCTGAGGAAGGGCGAGGGGACCCCCGGCGTCGACATAAGCGGCGTGCAGCAAAAGGTACGTCCTGATGCACACAACGTCACAGTGCAACGGCTCACCCAACTTAGAAACGGAGACGTGGTACTGAAGGTAGCGGAAAAGGAGGCCGGGGGAACCCGCTCCTTCCTAGAAGCCCTACAGACGGAGGGGGGAGCCTCAGCCAAGATAACGGCGGACGCGACCGAGGTCAAAATGATCGTACGCAACCTCCCTACAGGCACTACAGCAGAAGACATCAGAAACGCGCTGACGAACGTCTCCGCAGCGGCCGGAAATTTCACCTTGGAGCCTCCGGTTGCGAGCGCCTATGGCCTCGTCTCGGCCATCGTGAGGTTCCGCTCACGTGAAGCAGCGGCCCCCCTTGTGGCGGCGGGTCGTCTCCAGGTAGGCTGGAGCACCTACCCGATTAACAACTGGGTCTCGGTGCCCTGCTGCCTG
>QVRM01002630.1:0-36810 GCA_003439945.1 Dermanyssus gallinae | reverse complement strand
AAAGACAGACGTCTTTATATTGCGGCTTAACATCTCGCCGCCACTTAGCAACACCACGGACACAAACAACATTTTCCGTACCGAATCATCACGGGAGATGAGAAATAATTCTATACGTCAAAATGAAGAAAAGACGTGATGGCTTAAAAGATACGCCGAAGCCGGAATCAAGCACGATCTCCACCCCCAAAAAAAGACGATGATATTCGTTTGGTGGGACTGGAAAAGCATGATGCATTAGAAATGCTCAAAAGAAGGCCACAGTCAACAAGGAACTACACTGCCCAACTGCACGCGCACTGAGCGCGCTATTCGACTGAAAAGATCCGACCGACAAGGCCAAACCATACCGCTTCACGACAATGCCAACCCTATGTTGCACAAGTCGCCGAATCATATGAGGGGAATTACCTTCGGCGACGAAGCGGACCTCAAAAACTGGCTCAACCACTTCTATGATTCCAGATCTTCTGGCGATACGGAATCAACAAATTGGTCGAGAGGTGGGAGGAGGTCGTAAACAGCAACGGAGAATACGTATTTGATTAACTTTTCGTTGTAATTATTTTTTTTGTTTATGTTACATCATAGTGTTTCGTTTGTTTAGTCTAATTATTGATTTTGTTCAAATAAAACTTTGATAAAACGCTTATTTTACAACCGTATTGATAGGTGATAACAATGCTTTACTATGGATATATTGAAATATATCTGTAAATCAACATTCGTATTGTAGTAATTGCCCTGCTATGAAACACAAATTAAAACACACCGTCATGTATGCATATTGTATAAATAAAGTGCATCTGCTACTATAGGTAATAATATTTTCTTACCTTCGAGGTTACCTTGCTGTACATATTCTGCGGTCTGCTCCTTGATGAATTTATAAAGTTTAAGGTCGCTGAGAAAACGACAGGCAAACATAAGCTTGTCTTGAAGGGCGATCTGTGACTCTAGCACCTAAAATCACAAAGCTCAGCTTACTGTAATGACCTCAAACGCATATTGAATAGCCAAATGCTATATTTTATTTGCATATACTAACTTAGGTGAACCTATTCGCGTTATGGATACATACCAATAGTTTGATGCGAACTTTGAAAAGCGTCGATAGATATTAATAAAATCGAATGCCAGATGTTTTTGCTGATAGTATAAAAATTGTTCCAACATAGAATTTCTGGATACATTTAGGCATACTCTGTCTGTATTGCCTACATGAGCTGATATATTCTATGCCAAACTCGACCTTACTCTAAAAATGTATTGAACTTTATTAGGCTGAAAGGTTTAACTGCAGCTGTCCTTGCAGTGACTAGGAATTGAGTCTTTCAAGGATAAGAACGGAAGTACGGAGTCCCCCCCATAACGAATTGGGTGCGTAGCAATACCGTACCATAAAATATGCCCTTCTAGCAAGAGAATGACTCGCTTGCTTCTGAACCCAAGCTTACAAAATGCAGGAAACACCACATTGTTACACCTAAGCTAATTAGCTATATCTGCACCTGTACAATCGCAACTAGAAAACTCACAAGCTCACAGCTATACCCAAAGACATTAGTGTTCTGAAAGCCATGCCGAGATATGGTATAAACGCTCCTCGACGTAAACATACATATAGCAATGGCAAGATACTGCAATCCAAAAGGTCGCTCACACGGATATCCGCATAATCATTCAGTTGATTTACCATATCATTGGTAGTTACAAGGTATCTGCATGGGTTATAGTTCAGTGTTCCAACTAAGCAGGTAATTCACACGTTCCTGCAGTGATTTTGCGTCAAAAAAACAAAGTGCACATATACGCCGTTTCACTGCACCAGTTCCATTGACACGAGTCGTTGACTTACCTGGTTGTAATCGTCGCTTGTTGACATGAGAAACGAGAAGATAGCGCCAAGGTAAGGATTTCGTATTCGCGGCTTCAACGTAGCACACATCTCGCGCCATGTCGAACCCTTTAACATTACGATTACCAATGCAAATACATAACAGCGGACGAATCAAGTCAACAGAGGGCAGTATTAGTTATGCTGTATTCATTACTACGTAGAAGACCAGTATGCTCCAATAAGACAAGAGACAATTATCAGGTCGCACGACGCAAAGCTAAATGGTTGAGTTACATTGAGTTTGTGCGCTTCTTACGGTAATACAACAACGTTTAACCAATGTTCATGTGGCTTAGTGTATATGTGTGCACAGAAGGCATTTCTAGGACAACCTTCTGCTCGCTGTATCCAGAATGGCCAGAGCAACAAATGCTGAGTTGAGGTCTCGATCTGAAATACACAGAGTCCAAAACAAGAATGCTTCTATTTGAAAAAAGGGCTGAAGTGTTCAAACTGTATATAATGACGACTGTATTGTAATTATGTACCATCTTGAAACGCAAAGTTATTGCGAAATAAACATATGTATGTAATAACTATGGCATAGCCTGACGAAGCGAATAACCGAGTTCACAAGGTTGATAATCCCTACGTCATGAAAAAAAATTATTTTTTATTTTTAAGGCAATAGGGAAAAACACTATAAGCAGACAATGCGGCCTGCTTACACAGTCTGCAGACTGCAAAACAAATGCCTTATTATAATTTCCACCATTCTTCGTGAGTAGGCCTCGATGTTTGTTCAACAACCGCGTGCACACTAAGGTTTTTTATTTTCCGTAAGGCAATGGCCCGTGTACGGATTTTTCATGTCATGGCTAAGTTTGTTCCACTCCGGCATTTACCTTGTCTAAATTGGAAACCATGCAAACCAATTTAAGAGTGGCCGGTCTGGGTCTCGAACCCAGTCCTCCCGAAGCAAGGCCAAAGGCTTGCCACTAAGCCACCTTGCTCGGTATAGCTGTTGTGCCGCTTATCTCTAAGAGAACATATTGGGGGACAATTGTTTACACCCCCGTAATGAGTTAAATACAAGCGTTTATAGATAGTACAAAAAGAGAACATATATGACGTTATGAAGGAAACATCTCGGTTAGAAATTACGTCAAAACAAGAACTTAGACGGAGTACTCTCACGTGCAATTAAAACTATCCCATTGCCCCTATTTTACGTTTGCCGATATATATATATATATATATATATATATATATCTACACATACACTTCAGCAACTGTCCGACCGGGCGAAAAGTGCAAAGACCGTCGGATGCGTCTGGCAGCTCGCTGCAGATATTAGCGTACGTCTGCGGCAGCAACGTCGCCAACTTAGTGAAATCCTTGGATACCTTGTGTACACGTGCTAACTAGTGAATTCCATTCCATCCCAAAGCTCCCTGGCAATATACACATCTAACTGCGCTACCTCTGCAGAAGTCTCGGTCACTTTTCGCTGGCACTTCAACAAAAATTGCTGAAGTGTTCCTGTAATAGGTGACCTAAGCCTAACTGTGATTGTTTCCACTGCTGGTCCGCAACCGCTAGCAGATACCAGAGGCGGTTTCTTGCCGTCCGCGGCAAGAAAAGAACACGCTCCATATATATTGTAAAGCACCTTTCTAGCTGCGCAAAATTGGCCGCTAAAAGATGGCCCCACATCCTCTCAAGGCTGTAGCTCAGTATTGCCACAATCTTAGGCCCAAAAAGACGCACTGCCGCACCCAGAAACAGTCTTCGAGGGTCGCTCACCTCTGTGAAAATTGAGGCAATAGCCGCCTGACACCTGTCGCGATGTGCTGGGTAAGAGTCGTTCCCGTCTTGTGTTGGCTGACCCCCCAATACGGGAAGGAGTTGACAAACACAGCGATTGACCACAGCTGGTTATTACGTCTTCTGCCGCCAATCGACCCTCACGGCGAAACTCAATAGATTTTATCTTCCGCGAATTTATTTGCAGACTCTTACGGTCCGACAATTTGGCGAATGGCACCGCAGTCTCGGTGGGCCACTACTATATCATCCGCAAACATAACAACGATGGCACTTCTGAACGCATACTTCAAGGCGATCTTCAGCAATGAATTTGGATAGCACTCGTAGGAAAAACCACCTACCCCAGCATGTCGAAACGAATCGACTAGGCAGTGACGGGGAGCTTTGTCGAAAGCCTTGACACAATCAATAAAGACGGTGTACAAATGACCCCGGGCCAGCACCCGCTCGACTTCCGACTAGAGAACATGAATCGCGTCCTGTGTTAGAGGAAATTTTAGAAAAGACAAGTCACGAACTAGATTAAACTGCAATGATGTTTACATGACTATTCTTTGTTGATGAAGTACGGTCGTATAAACTCCGCATTATAAAGCACAATTACTTCTTCACACGGTTGTCCCGGCAATATTTCTAACATAAAGTAGGAGAGACGTCATAGTAAATCGTCCTAAAACGTTTCGTAGACACCTTATGAACCGTTGCTGAAATTAGCATATTCACTAATCTGTGTTTAGCGCACATGGTGCAATATATAAATGATGATGATGTGTTTAGCGCAGACATTCCGTTAAACAGAATGAAATTGACTTCATTCTCTGTTTCAGGCCATCAACAGGCCGACCTGTCTAAACGGCTCGAATAGACTGGAACTAGCCAATTGGAAAGACTAACCGGTCTTTGAAGGCATCTCGAGATACTCCATCACTTTACGCATATCCAGTTGAAAGAGCGCTGCAACCGCACGCTGAGCCCAGTCATCTTCCCCGCGGTATGGTCCCTCAATGGCCGAGAGAAGTGCGACGGCCTGCTTTCGCGCCGGATGATCGTAATATGAAAGATACTTGACGTTGTTCGATGAACCGTCTAAAGCCAACCTGCCAGGCTGTGAGGTTGAACCTGCAGCAAACATACAATAGCGATATGAGATTGACAGTTCCGGTTGCTGAACACCCAACATTGCTATAATGAATTTAGAGATGAGGCTTGGCTTACCAATCGCCATAATCATATACACGATAGTAATAACACACAAACATAAAAATCGCCGTTTCCTTGGTTGAATCCCAATTACCTATATTTCAATTTGCATTCAATTTCAAACGTGGTTTATTCAATGGAACTGCATTTTATTACGCTTATGTTATCAGTAAATAAAAAAAGTAAAACAAGATGAATAAAAACGAAGGATGAAATCACTTGAAATCACATTCAACAAAATCCAAATAATGATTTTTATAATTAGTTTACACAAAAGGTAGTCACAATGGGTATTTATCATCACGAGGATTTCTATGCAGCATGTAGTGCGTTTTTTCCACGCAAACAAAGCAGTCTATTCGTACAGCATCTTCACATTACACAACAGCTGTAAGTAAAAACACAAATATAATTATAATCTGAGTGAATGCCCCCCTATACAAAGCACAGCAATCCTTTTTAAAGGAACACATAGACTACAGAGACCTGATTCAGACTGTGAAATTAAAATCATTTTTATTTCGCGAGCGAAATGTTTTGCAGAGAGCTCATGTTCTTGAAAATGCAGTGCCAAGTTTATCTCGTGGCTTACAAAAGTGTGTTGATTTCAAGAATACTGAGTGTACCGCGATTGTTGTTACAGGCCTAGCTGGCGGTCGACTCAGGCGGAAGAACTAGCGGAAACGCGATCTGCGTGGGCGCAATACCTCACGAAATGATATTAAAATCGGGAAAATGACTAGTAGATTGAAGTAGATTGAAGCGTGCATCATTCTGTATTATTCTGGATATTTCCGTCATAGCCACCACCCCGGAGAAGAATACCGTAGCATAGTACTGGTAAGACGACGGCTTTGTACACAAAATGTAAACCCCCTGCGAGAGCCCCAATCAATTTCATTCTACACAGCGCAGATATCACAGCATAGCACTTGGGCGCAATACAATTCAGAAGGGGATGCCACCTGATAATTTCCTGGAGAATGTGCCGGACGCACCTAGCGGTCTGCAGGAGCTTAATATTCCGAGCCTTGAGTAACAGGTTGGCAGGTAAGTCCAGCAGTCTCGACAATAAACGAAAAACTATGAAATTCGTTTTATTAGTATTGACAACAAATCCGAAATTATCTTGTCATATATATATATATATATATTATATATATATATATATATATATATATATATATATATATATATATATATATATATAATTGATTGGTTTAACAAAACATGTATGCACAACCTTGTATGTTTTCGAGGAGATGATAGATGCCCACCAGGCCTTTGTCATCACCTCCTTTTGACTCAAGCTGTTTAAGCCAATGGTGTAGGCTTAATAAGGCCCGTTCATCTTCAACCAAAGAGGCATCCGAGCAGATATTTGTTGCCTAAAAGAGCACACATTTCACCAGTCAGCTGGCATTTACTACTGTAACTAGGTTATAGAAAATTTAAGTAGGATTTTTTGGAGTTCTGAAGCCATTCGCATATGTGCTTTTTCAACCCAAATCTTTGTGACGCCTTTGAATTTCTAAGGGTAAAAAAAGTAACTGCAAAGGGTCGCAAGGACAGTCCCATTTTTACAAAATAGGCGTCCTCCTGTATGTGCAATAGGGGCAGAGCTTTAACAGTGTTCTTAGCTAAAGTGAAATGTTAATGATATGCACGCCGAAGAAGTGGAAAGTGGTGAAAGAAAAAAATGCTTTCAAAAGCATGCATCCTCCTAAGATTCCAGAATAGCAGCATTATCAAAGTAAGTGCAAAAGAAAATATCCAAACGCGAAAGCGATAGTTCTACAGTTTCTCACGTTCTTCACGCAGCCGAAGCCCTTGAGAGCGCGGCGGCGTACACGAGCGGCCAGTGGGTCGATCTCCGTGTAGAGAGCATCTTGCTCGTGAAGTCGGTGAACAAGGCGTTTGCCGTGTGTCCAGATGATCTCTGACGACGGAGCCCAGTTAAGGGTGATCTGGTCAATGATTGTGTAGTCTGTGATCTCGTCATCTCCATCATAAATCAGCATACGATTTTCCGCCTCAGGGTGCCACGAGAACGAGCGCAACTTGAGCTGACCTCGAGCTGATATGACAAGAAAAAGGCATTACAACATCTTTACTATTTCACCAAAAAAATACAGAGTAGTTTGACTTACAAAGTAATGTATGCGTTAGCTTTCAGTAACGTCCTAATAAAGCTCCACATGCTTAGTAAATGTTTTCTTGATGATCCGATGAAGAAATCGAATTATATTTAATAATATTTATTACCGAATTTACCTCTAAATTTTAAAAAGCACACGAAACGAATATACGGGTTGACTGGTATTTCATTAGTACATTAAAAACAAATCGTCATCCGCAATTCGCAAAGCTGCATCTCCGATACAATAACCCCGCATGGCCTCTTCGAATTCGGAACTAAGCGCCATTCACAGAGCCTGCCTATGGACAGACGTATACTGACCATAATGATCTGCTGATTCATGATGAATTTACAGGTTTGGCTAGGCTATTATATCTAAAATTATATTGTTCTTTCTTGCACAACTGTGCCTTCCGATAATAAATAAAACATTAAATATAAAATCATCTTTATTTTCACACGAAGCGTGTGTGCATTGACGATAAATAAGGTAATTTAAGAAATTGTTTTGGGGTATAAAGGAATAAAATAGATTTTTTTGATGCTGATAGTATTGTATATGGAAAATTTTATTTCTATATATATTTTACTTCAGTACGTGCCATCTATCTCTTGCATAAAGACTAGGTGCAACTCTTCGCTTTTTAAAACTCAATATTATTGTTGTGCTAATTTTATATCAATTAACTTTCCTTAAAGAATTAGGTTTTCGTAAATGTTATTGATATACTTTCATTTTTTAACGTCCTACGTTGGTCGAAAATGTTTCGCAAATGTACTTGCAACTGTTTACTCTTAGCTTCACCGGAAGCAACCGCATTTCCCCTAACTTTGACTAACATCAATACAAAAATGTCAGCTTACATAGAGCAACACGACAGACAACACGCGCAACTTACGTTGAAGCTGTCGAATGACAGTGTGATCATGCTGTTGGTGCTGCTGTCCACCGGACTGGGTTGACAAGAGGGATGTCTGCTGCTCGATGCCAAGCGAAGTCGTGTGGAGGTCCTGAGCTGTAGAATCTCCAGCATGTTGCATCATCATGTCACGCACAGTGAACAATGTCAGCTGACAACAATCATGTCGAATGGCTGTTAACTGATTGGATCTGTTCGGGCACCACCGCAGTTTGGAGATGCCCTGAGCGGCTGGGTCGCGAACAGAGATCACCGGCTGGGTGAGGTTACGCAGGTCCCATATGCACATCGAATCCTGTCAAATGACGGACACGTATAACCAACAACCGTTCCAACAATGACTGACCAATCCTATAGAGCAACAGCCCCTATGGCTGAGAAGTATGATCGGGAAATACAGGCAATGTAGTCGTTCTAATGTTTGTCACAGTAATATGTTTCAACTATGCTTGACACATCCTACCAGCAGTAACAAAATGACAATGGATATTAGCTAATCGGCGCGTAGTAAAGATTTAGACCGTATCTAACAGGTATAATTCACAATTATTGAATGAGTCGGCAGTTACTCTAGTAAAATTATATGACCAAATTGCGCTTTGTTAATTAGACACTTAATTAGACACGTTTGCTCGTCAATAAATCAGAGCGGCAGCATCTCTAAAGCGGTTAGCCAGACGCTTTGTTTTGCAGACATACCGCTCCAACTGAGGCTAGCCTATTGGAGTTGTATGGGTCAAAAGTGAGCGCGTAAACAGCCGAAGTGTTGCCGGAGACGGTTGCCACCGCCGCTGAGGTCGAGCCCTCGCGAAGGTCAAACACACGAAGTTTGCGCCCAGATGTGCTACAGATAACAGCCGACGGATACGAGGACCGAACGGGAGCAAAGCAAACCGACTGCGATGCTTCTTGATGGGCGAACTGCACCAGCGGTTTACTACAACAACAACATCCAAGCACAATGACAACAACTATAACAGCAGAAGCAACAGGGCGTAACATAAAACTGCAGTATGCTTCGTACGTGCATAAAGACGCTTTAGTAATGTAGCGCGCACTTTACAAAATATTAAATGTGTCCAGCGCAAATCACGAACCAATCCAATAGTAGCTAGGGTGGAAGAGGGCCGTATCGCGTCACACCTAAATTACCTACATTGCGAAATCCCTTGCGAGATCTCTAGTACTCTACTACATATTTTCTTCGTCGCAAAAACGTTTTAGTCAGACTTTGCAAGGCAAAGTGCGTACCAAAAGAACGTTTCCTTCCTACCGCGATTAGTATCTATATGCAAAGGTTACATAATTAACATTAGTCTTTCAGCTACCTACTTAGCGTTCGTTTACTCGTCTACGTTGAAACCTCATCATCACGAATAGTATCCATTCGCTTCATCATCAACTAATAATTATCGTCATTACCTGTTGCTCGTTCCATTGCTCGCGGTTCCATCATCTATGGATCCATCAGCGCGCTGTCGTAGCTGTTCAACGTCGAACACTTGCACGGCACACTCTCCACGGCTTCTTTCAAAGGCACAGGCCAATTTGAGATCGCGGGGGTGCCAGCGGACGTCATTGCACGAACGCACCTGCGCCAAACGACGACCAGAAGCAACCAAGGCGGAGACTAAGTTCAATCAAACATTGCACGTACGCCATACGGATCTATGAACAGGGATTGTTCAGTTGATTAAAGAGAGAGGGTTCTGCGGCAAAAACGAAACACCAGCGGTCGGCTGAAAAAGCTATGGTTGCAATTTTTATCCCCAAGATTGATGTTTTGCGAATTATCAACGTCGAAGAAGGCTGCACAGTGACTCATGTTTGCTATGTGACTATGCGCCAAAAGTATTTATTAAGTTCACGAGGTGACACTCTCGGGGGTCTACAGCGGTGATTCCATTACCAGGGCAATGCTTCCCATTTGCGGGAGAAGTGGGAGGATTCCAGTGAGAGGTAAGGGGTGTTGCCTCTCACCTGTGCCCCTTCTGCATTCTTGCCTAACCCTAACGCTAATTATAAATCGCTAGTTCCTCCCAATCGTTCACATTCTCTAAATAGAGGGTCTACCGTTTCCTCTATCTTCCTTCATATACGACAAACCGTTGTATCTAATTCCTCGTTACAGTTTTGCGGCATCATAGTGTCTAACATACCTAGAATTAAAAAAAAATTAAGAACTTTCTTTTATTCTAGACTATCTTCCGTCCCCTACGGGCTAGGTCTTCATCATTAAGACATATCTTCAGGGCACGGAGGGCCGGACATGTTCAGCATCCCTCAAAGAATATTCTATTAATAACAGGGATCCAACCGGCGACACCCCGGTGGATGACAATCTTGATTAGCGCACTGGTCCTCCAGACCATCCGTATACTTCCTTTAAACTCGTTTTCTTCATAAATGCTGCCCGCCACTTCTGGGTATATGCTGCCTTTACCCTACCTTTAATATGTCCACCGGTCAGAACAGTGCCTGTCCATTGTTTAGTATTGAGTTCTACCAGTCTTACCGCAAATTCCACCCTCCTGTCCCACTTTGTTTTTATTTTTATTGCCTTTTTACCCACTGTACCTTCTTAACCCATCGCTCGTTAGTTAATGTCCTAATACATTTTTATATTTCACCCTTTCCTTCAAAAACTCTCTGCTAAAATTAAAACGGACCCCATTGAGAAACTTAATTACTTCTCTCTGAATCCCTTCTAATGTCCTAGAACAGCGTTTCCAAATGTCAGCCTTGACACATACATTGCTTTCCAAATGTCCCTTGTAACCACATATTTTTTGAACCCCCATATACTTTTGCACCTCACCGAGATCCTCTCCCTGTCTGCTTTCTTTATTCTTAACATTTCAACCGCTTTCAACAATTCACAATTAGTTGATCAGTCAGTCCAGTAGTCACACCAAAGTAATTATATTGATCCAAACACCCTAACTCTCTTCCCTGTAACCTTAGCATTCGCTCCAATTTAACCCCCGAAAACACTAAAATAGGGCTCTTCTTTTCTTTAAATACCATACCTAATTTAACTGCAGCCTCCCCACAGGCATCAAGCATTTCTTGAACCTTTCCTACGCCTTCTCCTAAAATAACAATATCATCTGCAAATGACAAGAGATCAATTCTAGTGAATTTTTCTCTCTTCCCCAACCTACCACGCCAACCCAGTACCACCCCAACCTTCTTGCTTCTATAGCAAGATGGCTTAGTGGCAAAAGCCTTTGTCTTGCATTCGGGAGGACTGGGTTCGAGACCCAGACCGGCCACTCTTAAATTGGTTTGCATGGTTTCCAATTTAGACAACGTAAATGCCGGAGTGGATTAAAATTTGCCATGACATGAAAAAACCGTACACAGGCAATTGCCTTACGGAAAATCTTTAAAAAAAAAATATATATATATATATATATATATAGATTAACAAAGTACTGATGATAAAGGGCATCTCTGTCTCACCCCATTAGCAACACCATATTCACTCGATTCTTTCTCCTTTCGTTTGAAAATGATCATTATTGTATTTTCCCTTACAAAATATCTTCTAATAGACCTATCTAACTGGCGTCAAATCCTTCTTCCGTCATATATTTATACAAGGTATCTCTATTAACCATATCTTAGATCTTCTTAGATCAGCAAAAAGCCAAATACAGCCCTCTCCCCTCATCCTGGACATCTCAACTATTTGAATAAAAAAAATATGATCGTCTAAACTATATCCCCTCGCAAGCGCACAGTACCATTCTTCAATTTTACCATTTGCTTCAAACCTATACTGTACCGCATTCTTAAAAACTTGCATAAAATACGATACGGGTAGACCATTTATTTCTGAAATCTTCGTTATCAACGCCATATTTTGGTAGCAAAGACACTCTTACGCCAACGTCCCGATATACTACTTCCGGCAAAGATGTTACTACCTTGAAAATGCTGGCAAAAAATGACTACTTAAAACTGTAGACAATTTTTGTATGTAGTCCCCTTCGAACGCCTTTCTTATATCCATTGTATCCAATGTTTTCCCATCTAACCCGCATGCCATCTTTCCTTTTCTTTTTCTAATAACTTGTTCAATTTCTTCTGCCCCTGTAATTATACTCGTATTCGACTTCCCTTCATGCTGAACATTTGCATTTGCCTGCATATATTTTGGCAGTATTCCTTCCCTTTACCCGGGTCCCTACTCACCACTTTGCTTAGGTTTTTGCACCATTTCTTTCTCTCTAATATTGCCTTGTCAATCTTCTCATTTTACCATCCATTCTTCCCCCTCTTAAACCGTTAACTATTTTATAATATCTATCATATTTTTATATATAACTCCATCCCTATAGTCTCCCCTGACAGCTGTTAAATTTAATCTATTTTATGCGCCCACTTGTGCTTGTATATCCCCTTCTTGTCTACCTTCAACTTATTGGTAGCTATATCTCGCCCCGCAACTTCCACCCAATTATGATCACTGTCAATATTCCTTTCCTTCATCTACAATCATATCACCTACCCATTTTTCATGTCATGGCTAAGTTTATTCGGCGCGTATTCAGATAGTAATGTGGAACTGCGAGGGGAGGGGGGTGTTAGATCTGCTAGGGGACGACGCATACAGAGGGATAGACATTCTTATTTTGACGGAGACCTGGGCGCGAGAGCAGTTTGATATACGGGGATTTTATGGGTACCATGCACTGGCGTCTTGTAGAGAGGGTCCGGGTAGGCCAAGCGGGGGAGTATCAGTTTTTGTTAGACCATTGGTAGGAGAAATGAACGTAAAAATAGTAGCAGAAAATCTGATTGCAGTAGCTTCACCCAAACTAGAAATAATGGCCACCTATGTGCAACCGACGGGGACGGAGTCAACGGAAACGATGATTGAGCGCCTCTTGCTGGGTAAAGAAGCGTTACCGAGAAAGGCTCCAATAATATAGGAGGGGACTTTAATGCGAGATTAGACAGAACTGATTCGGAAAGAACGGTAGCCTTGCTAGACGTACTGGATGAAATCGGCTGCTGGGTAGTCAACAGCGCGAATGTGTTTACATATGAATGCCACTCTGGTTCGTCAGTCATTGACCTATTTGCAACAGATATGGATAGAAGGGACATAACGTTTGCAGGGGAAGACAATCCATTACAGGAAGGGGCGGGACTTAGAAAGCATATACCGATGGGCATCTGGGTGAAAATTAAGGGGACTGTTCAAGAACGGGGAAGGGGGGGAAAGCTCAGGAAGAAGGCTTAATGTTAATACTCTATTACAGGGGCTCAACAAAGTATTTCCGGTGCCAGAGGCGATACACATAGATTGCTACGAACGCAGCCTGGTAGGGTTATTAAATTCTGCGATACTACCGGTGCAGAAGAGAAGCGAAAGACCTTGGTTTAGTGAGCGGTGTAGGATGGCCAAGCAGGCCAATAGGTTGACGCGGGAATACGTAAAAATCGTTCCGGTTATGCGGCCATTGGCCTCGTTGGTTAAACGGTTGGTTAAGGCATCTTATAAAGAAGAAAAGCAAAGGTACTGGGAAAAGAACGAATGGGCAGCAATAAGGGAGGCTGAAGTACGGCCATACACATGGCTGAGGCGAAAGGGGAGGAGGCAATGTTCAGTAGAGACGGGCAGGCTAGTCGAACATTTTGGGAGGATTTTGGCCGGGTCGGATACAACCCCGAAAACAGTGGTAGAATATGAAGGCCCCTGGGATCAAACGACAGAGGAAGCTAGGGTTTGGATAGTGAGGGCAATCACTCTTAGGGAAGTAATGGAAACAATCGACAGAGCACCACGGGGAAAAACGCACGGAAATGATTTGATAAGGAATGAACACATGAAAGATACCTTAGTTCTCGCGCCATGCTGGCAAGCTCTTTTCAATGAATGCTTAAACACTGGGGAAAATCCACAGGCCTGGAGGGAAGCGACATTAATTGTCATTCCCAAAGGAAAAGGTATAGAAACGGAACCACAGGCTTGGAGGGGAATAGCAATAAAGAGCTGCCCATACAAGATATTTTCAGGAATAATAGCTAGGAGATTGGAGTCTTTCTTAGAGGAAAGGGGGGTAATACCAGAGGAACAGCATGGATTTAGGAAGGGAAGGTCAACTCACTCAGCAATTGAAGGGCTGCTCGGAGCAATCTGGGATACTCTGTCCAGGCTGAAGAATTGCCTAAATGCTGTGTTTGTAGATTTAAAGGCGGCGTTTGACATAGCGCCAAGGGATAAGATAGTTAAAGAGCTAGCTAAAATGGGAGTGCCGGGAGCAATGCTGAGGTTGCTCATCAGCATCTTAAACAAAACACGGTGCTGATTGACAAAGGGGTTGGCATTGCGGGGGAGGTAATTCAAACTACAGGTGTCGCGCAGGGGGATGCACTGAGTCCACTACTGTTTTCCGTTCTTCTGGGTGGGCTCCCTGAACGGATAAGGGCGGGCCGGACTCGAGAGTGGGCCAAGGTTTTAATGTACGCAGATGATGTAGTAATATTTAGTTGTAGCCTTTTCAGAGTGAAGCAAGCAATGGATCGGCTAGTTACATTCATGGATGAAATGGGCTTAAAGGTTAATTGGGAAAAGACAGTAGCCATGAAATTCCGAAGGGGCGGCCGTCTGGCCAGGGATGACGTACTTCAAATCAGGGGAAAGGAATTAAAATTTGTAAATAAATTCACATACCTAGGGCTCACCTTAACAACAAGGGGCAGTAGTTTTCGATCACACATCCAAGAAAGGGTTAGGAAGGCCACTATCGCAGCCGCGGCAATTAAATGTCCACATAAGCTTTCGGTCGATGCAGCAGTAGCCCTTTTTGGGATACAGATAGCGCCCATCGCCACATATGGCATTTCACTAATATAGGATAAGGTGGGAGTAGACGAATTGCGTTTAATCGATGGGGTAAGATTTTTCTTTCTAAAGAGGGTTTTTGCGCTTTCAAATACATGCAGAAATAGGGTGGTCCACGTGTTGGAAGGTGGCCCACTGCTGACAGAGGAGCTACAAAAACGATGGAATCTGAAGAAGACGTGCGCCTTTGACGTTTATATGCGAAATTGGCGAACCAAAATAAGCGAGGTAGACATAGGAATTTATGGGACAGCAGCAATGAGAAGCACTGGGTGGAGGGCTAGCGGGGTAAAATATCGCCATTTAACAACGGCCTTTGCAGCCCACGGATTTCATTACGTTCTATGCAATGTGGAGGGCTTCCATGAACCACAAGACAAATGTCGATGCAAAGAATGCTGGAGTAAATGTGATAAATACCACGCCGCGGTTTGTCCGGCGGTTCGGTCCATAGCAGAACTGGCAAAACGCTAGATCGATTGTTGTGTGGAAAACTGTGATGTAACATAAACACACTTACCCAGCCCGGGTGTTAATAAATAACTAATAATAATATCACCTACCCATTGCCGTATTTGCTCTTTAATCATAATTCCTATTCACCTAATTAAACGTATATTTTCCAGCCATAGCTCTATCTAAATTTAGTATATTCATCCCGGTCGCTGATACCCATTTGAATAGCATTTTCCCTTCTATATCCTCGTTCCCGTCTAACTCAGGAATGTAAGCGTTCATGTTTTCAAGGCACATAGTTCCCGATCCATCACCACTTGTGACGGTCTCTGTCAATCCACTGTACAATGTTCTACCTTTCTCTAATGTATTACTCGGCGCTCGGATACTTACTATGAAGCCAACACACCTATTAATTGACTAATCATAATGCTAATATGATAATTCCATGATAATTGCTGAAACCGTTTTGCGAAAATTGATATTATATATGATAAGCCATGCATTTACTCAGGGTCAAATGTTTCTTCTAGATTCCCCGAACTCACCCAAGCATACCTTGCTCTTCGGATCTACACAGTATTTGAAGCTCCCCCGAACATGGCTGTCGTACGTACCTGATGGCTACTTGATTTTGCATTTAGCGTGATACCTCGCACAGACAGATCATCCCTACCATATCCGGACAAAACCACTTCACCATTTTCGCATCCCACAGCAAGGAGTGTACCTGTGACAGAACAAAATATATACTTGTGAGCTCTATCATTTAAAGGTAGTGATGATGCCAATCTTCGCAGCATATAGATCAGCACTGTGACAATATTTACAAGCATTGCAGATGCACCGCAAAGATCAACTAAATAATTGTTTTAAATCTTTGTTTATTTTTAACTGATTTCCATTAATGCGGTCCAATACCATACATGGGGCTTTTGAGCAGCGCTCATTTTATATATATATATATATACATGTTGTATGTTTGTATATATATATATATATACAAACATACAACATGTATATATATATATATATATATATAAAATGAGCGCTGCTCAAAAGCCCCATGTATATATATATATATATATATATATATATATATATATATATATATATATATACATGTATATATGCATGTATATATATATATATACAAAATAATAACCGTATAACATTAGCACATCGCCATGTTTAAAGGAACAAATGATGACTCAAGTCCTTGGGGATCGCCTCAGAAAAGATCTTCAGGTGAACGGATGCACTTTCTGTCATTTAACCTTCTCCTCGCTGACCTCGTTAACCATGTGCAACGGAACGCCATGGTGTTGATGTAAGCTGACGGTATCGTTGTCACCGATAAAGACCGATAAAGAAATCGGCGCATCATTCAAATCGTTAAGTCATGCCTTGGTCCTAAGGAGTTGTTGTACGCCACACTTGGTCATGTCGTAAACTCGGCCTTGGCTGATATTACGGTAGGCGTGAAAATTGTCACACGACTTTCCGTTGACGCAGCTGTGCGCCTCCTTATGCCGAGAGTGCTTTCAAAACTGACATAAGGACCAGATAGGGCATGCAACCAGAGACAAATTTAAATTCCTTTAACAGGTGCTTCACGACGTACATGAAACGGGTACTCTGCTAGAAGCCGATTCGTATATGCCCTGAATGGTTGTGCGCCGGTGACAGAGGCGTCGACTGAGACTACGCATGCCCACAACTCCACCGCTTCACCACTTCTTGGTGACATTGGGTACAAAAGTAACATAGACCGAGAGATTCGACGTCTTTCTTTATCCTTGATTGTGGGCCAGGGCGGCTTGCGACGATAGCTGCCGTCCGACGCTTCGGAGGAGGTCGCAACGCTTCCCCTTTTGTTGAGACGGCAGGGAACCGGAGAATCATCTGCCCACCATATTATATTATAATGCCAACGATCTTGACGAATATACTCTGTTGAATTGCAATAGATAAATCACGGACGGTGAATTAGAGTCAAGATAATAACGCAAATTAAACACATATGTTAAGATACTAGTATTGTAAATAAACCAAACATTTTCTCATTTGACGTAGAAAAAGTACAACTGATCGTGATCGAATCTAGTGGGGTAGATAATTTTATACTGTGAGTATACAATGGACGAGGCCGTGGGGTGTGAACTCTCCATTATTATATAATAATGAAGGTACTTCTATTATATTCTAATTGTTTCGGTTATTCCCTTGGTACAGGTTGTCATCCTATTGTCCAGCCAAAAATAGTATACTTAATATTGGGATTGTCGTGGATTGAAATGAACGTAGAGACACCTCAGTGCCCTGTTCAGCTCATGTTTGTTATGAACATGTAAGAATAAAGAACATTCTCTTTATTCTTTATAGGATGTCAACAAGCAATTTCTGGAAGGTTATGACAATAACGATGATACGTCGTTAATAGATTGTTTGAATATTGCGGCTATATAAGAAGATATTGAAAGATAGTTAGTGCAACGAAATTACATGAAGAGTTTCAGTCGTTCGGCTCAACTCTAAATACAAGTATGATGCTATTTCAATTAAGTTAAGAGTCTGCTAATGGTCTATAAAATACTATTGTTACCACTTATCGCGCACCGCCTTTCAATAAGGCAAGGTTACAAAGTAGTCCCAAAGCCGAGCTCACAATGATTCTTTAATGCGATCTTCGGCAGGCGCCCGTCTGACACTGTGGATAAAATTTACAGCTCGCTATATATATATATATATGAGCTAACTGCAAACATAGCTCTCTGACAGGTATCCGGATGCTAGATACGTCTGATCACATTAACGGCACACACAGCCGACGTCAGGATCGTGGAGATCTCTGGTGAAATATATGAAGTGAACAGCTTCAATCTGCTTGTAGTGATCTCTGCCAGTTCTGTATGACCATTGTCGGCGATTCGAAGAAGTTTCCGAGAACAGTTTGATTCTCCCTTATGAAGTTTTTCCTGAACTGAAGAAGAGCACAGATTTCCGGGAGACTAAGTCTAGTAACTAGAACTTCTAAAATTAAAAACATTTATTAAGAAGGTTGTCGTTTTCTGATCATGCTGATAACTAGATATTCTACAAGCGACAGATTAAAAGTCATGAGGTGAACTAGCCGGTTTTTCCTGTTCCGCAGTAACCTAGTGGCTAGCTTGAAAAACAAGGGCTTTATTATGTACGCTTTTGTTTTCGTATTTTGCTGCTGCCGCCACTAGAGCAAAAGGGGCCGGTCTAAAGATGAGCATGCCGATTCAGATTATCACAGAGAATCAACCCTAAACATTATGTTGTTAGAGACAAGGGTTTAAGACTCGCACACAGCTACGCTTGCGAGACTACAACCGACCTCTAAGACAATCAAAATGTTTATACAAATGTAACGACTGTTTTTTTTCTGAAAGAAGGTTAATCCCCCATATCCAGGTAATAAACAGTTAGAATGGATTATGAAACGCCTTCATTGAAAACAACTGAGGTTAATTGAGAGCTGTAGGACTAGCTCAGCAACTGTGTGCCATATTTTATAAGGTACACAGCCGTCAGCCATTTCAATGCGTCGATTTAAAAAATAAAGCTCAGACATATATATATATATATATATATATATATATATATATGCTACTTGTTTTTTTTTAACCGATGGTTTTTTTTAATAGTATATATATAGGTGTATAGTATATATACTTAATGTACAAACCTTTGTGTGAAGGCTTGGGGTTCCAGTCAATGCAGCGGATGCCTTTTATATCGGACGTCCTCCAGATCAACTTAGCAGCGGTATTCTCTGAGAGGCGAGACGTGCCATGTACCATTTTCCCGTCCGCCGATAAGTTGACCACTTCATACAGGCGAATCTCTTCACAATTCGCCGTTAAAAACCTACGCAAATATAGAAAAAAAGAAAATATGAACTCCAAAAGCAGTGCATATATACAAATAAATGCGTATCAGAAACTATATATATATATATATATATATATATATATATATATATATATAAATAAACACAGTTCTCTAAGTGCGAGCTGACATGGTGAACAACTACGTCATAGACCCACAAATACTTCCTGAGAGGTTGGATGGAAAAGCAAACCATACGTTTCTGAGTGAAGCATTTCCACAACAGTGGGAAGGCAGAAGGTTTCCGCGCGACCACGTGGTTCTAGCATGACAGAGCTGTACCGCCCCCACCGCTCGGGTACGCGTTTACCTAATCATAACTTTCGAGAATCTGTGGATTGGCCGAGTCGGGACGATCGTTAGTCGAGCTCTCGTCTACGAGACTCCGGTCGAGTCACGTGAAACGCTGGTCGCCCAGGATAACCTTCCGCTGCTACGACCGTTCGAGCAATGTCTGGCATATTTTAAGACGTGTAACGAAATTACTGCTGGCGCTACCAAATGTGTACAGAGGTTAGCAGAGGCATCTTCGAGCAGTTACTGTAAGATAATAAAAAGTTGCGTGTGGTTCAGAAGCTATAACAGAGTGGTCATTGGTAGAGTAGGTCATTTACGCGTGAGCGCTGCGATTGGTCTTAGGGTTAGATTTTCAAGTATCGAACGTGAAAGCTAATGATAATAATACCTTTAATTTTTGCAATTCTCTTCTAAACGACTACGTCGCATCTTCTAGCAGGCGTCGTCCTTCAGAGGAACCAGACTGGTTGCCATGCAATCGCACATTTTACTCATATGCCAGACAGTAACAATACTGTCACACAAGTAGTAGTTAGTAATTTCAGTTCCACTCCGAAACAAGACTTCTCCGACACTATGGAACAACTACAATTAGCAGTTCCAATCCTCACTTAGCACCTTTGTTCAACAACAGTTCATAGAAACATGCAAAGTATCGTACCCTGATATGCAAACGAGGCCATCTTACGTAGGCAATATTGGCGTGGTGTGGATGGTAGATTGATGTGCACCATCACATGACTGGCAGTATGCTACCTTAAAACCTGATAGCTTATAAGGTTCACCAAAGCTAATTCTCGAAGCAGAGTACTATAGGGGCAATGAAACGGATATATATATATATATATATATATATATATATATATATATATATTAAACCTAGTTTAAGTGCGTCGTGATACAGCGAATAGATACCTTTATTGAGTAAGTATTCGCGTAGCTTTCTTTTTTCGGTGTAGTCCCGATAGAGAAGGAATTTCGCTGAGAAAAGATTATACGGATATGAGCAAAAAAGCAGTAACAGTGGTGGGACCATCGAATGGTAGCGCCAGATGGAAAAAGAAGGTGGTGGGACATAAACGTCCAGATTGAAGTGAGACCTTGCGGTTGTGAGTAAGTAGCGCGTTGAACAGATTTTAAAGGCTCTACGATAATTTATCTATTTTCGGATGATCGAGCCCGGTGTCGTGGTGCATTCGCGTGTGCCTTGCGACCGGAAGACATACGTAGATGCATGGGTTCGATCCCCCCTCAATTGCACAATTGTATTTATGGGTCCGTCTTGCAATACAATGCGAAAACAAGTTTGTGGACGTTAAATGTTGGCTGAGCGTCATTCCGGAAAAGTTTGAATGTGGTATTAGGAACTTTTGCGTTGAAACTAGCCGTGGAGAGGAGTGACAATGAAAAAATGCACTAAGATTAATAACATGATAGGATTGAGTCTGAGTAGTCACAGGACTGGATTGAGAATTCGGTCACCTCGACGTGGGTCCCCTCTGCCTATACGGAAGGCAATGATGTGTAATATCACCCATCTTGTTTGCTATATACGTCGGAAATTAAAATTATGTTTGCTTACGCCAAATAAGAATCCAGTACTAAACCCTCAACAAGAGAGCAAACATCAATATTTCAGAACAAGTGTTCGCGGATCCCCTATCAGATACCACCACAAAATCGCGTTAGAATGAACTAACGCGATAAAAAAACAACTAGAACAACACAAATCCGAACAGACAAGGTGAGCAAAAACTGAATGTAAATACAAATGCGAAAAAACTCTGAAGCAAACATTCTTTTGTGGGTGGCCCATAGGGTCGAGAACTGCAAAGAGTAAAAAAAGGGTGAGATCCATTGGACCCTGGAACAAATTGCATGAAAAGTCCAATGAAGACAAAATCAAAAAAAAAACACTTATATGGCCTTTTTAAATACTTGCCTAAAATACTGTTTTATGGGATCGCACATACAAACACCGAAAATATTGATTAATTGACAACGTGATTTATTATCGGACCTGCATCTTGCAATGCTAGAGTTCTCACAGAAATAATAATGTGATACAAAGGTGATATAGAATAATAGACTAATATAATACAAATGATATACTCCAACGGTCGTATGTAACATCACAAGTAACAGACTCACCACAGGGCGTGTTCCTATAACAAACAACCACCACCTCAGCTTTAGTCAGGAGTCCCTATTAAGTCGCAATACGATAAGCTGTATTTATGGCTGGTTGCCACTACTCTAGCAATAGTAGGACCCACATATATAGAGCTAATCAGCTACATAGAAGGTATTTTTCTTTTAACTCTCGCTTGAATAATCTGAGAGTCCGATCGTGATTGGTTGGAAATTATTTAAAAAGATCCGAGAATGGTAGCATACGTGGGAAGGTCGACGCGGTGACAGCCATGTTCGAAAGAACTACAAATATTCTACAGTCATATATATATATATATTTTTTTTTCATGAGAACTAAAGCATTGTATTATGCAGTTCCTATAATAAACCACGTTTTGAATCTTAAATATATATATATATATATATATATATATATATGTTGACAATGATGGGTGGGAGGTCGCAATACAAGAACGCAGAAGAACTCAGGAAGCTGTACCGATATATGAACAGACGAGTTCAGAGAGCAAATAATGGACATGGTAACGATTACGAGACTATACTAGTGAATTTAGTCCAGATATGGTGGCTACCAGTCACTGAAAGCGATGCGTAATCTCGGAGATGCATATTCACTGTGCAAGTTGTGGCATGAAGTCTGGAAGGGTAATCCACGCGCGTCTAGAATGCAACACAGCTATTTGCATGTCATGCTGTCATGAAGACTGTTGGGTAAACCCTAGATATCTCAACATGTGCGGTGCAAGATATGCATCACGGGATTCGAAGCCCATATATAATGGAAGATGGTCTAGAATTTAAAGCCAACCTTCTTAATAATGTACAAAAAAAAATACTTTCCTGGCTTCTGGTGTGCTCGATTAAAGGTTTGATCCCGGGTGTAGGGAATCTATTTATTTTGCCCGAACAGTCAGGGTTATATATGCAACGCATTAGAGAAAAGGTGACACACTTTATTCAAGCTTGACAATTATGCTCCATCTGCTAAGGGCTTGGATTCGCCGTGAAGCAAATTTTCAATGCAACGAGGAGCGGAAATGTTAGTTTCCCAAGGCTTCAGCGGCGTTGATCTATCTAATCGGAAAGAGGTTTCCTAAAAATGAGAATCGACACGCCTGAACGGCGCACTGATAGACATCTTCATGTACCAACACGGTCATATTTTTATAGAGTAGGAATACGCAGTTATGTATATATATATATATCTCAGAACAGGTTGACTGAAATTATCAAACTGTTTCGGCTATTGAGTTTATTAATTTCTTTTGTATGGTCAATACCTGTATACACCGAAAAGAACAATGTCAGTTCGGTGTATAGAGATGTCGTTATCGTGGTTATCGTGTTGCTATTTCTAACAAATAAATAATACAACTATAGTAGTATACATTTATTGTTGTTGTTGTTGGTAGAGTCGCAAGCTGTTGACCAGGCTAAAACTTACTTGGAGGTGTCGTTGGGACTCCAACACACTTCGTAGTAGGGTCGAGTGCGATTCATTTTGAGCAACGAAGAGCGCGAACACACTCGGAAGGCAAATTGCTGTTAAGTTAACCGCTACTCCATTCACTTAACACGTAGTTAGAACAGGCGAGTTTGGATCGGCCGGCAATGCTGTAACCTGTCGACTCGCGATTGATCGACTGATTACGATACGTCAGCTCAAGACTGTTTCCAGCTAGAATCTCCCCACTGTGAATCCTTGATTCTAAACGCCGGCTTAACACACCCATTCGGCTCCGCTCCTCCCTCCGCACTGTCAGTTGGAGCAGCTATAATGCTATGAGTCGTTCGCTGATTCAGCAGCGGCTGGCCACTTACTAACTCGGCGGCTCATTCAGCCTATTCACCGGCCACTTTCCAGTCAAATGCCATCAAATCAGAACACGCTGGGAGACAGACAGACAGACAGACAGATACATACGTAGTATGCACGCACATTCACGGTACGTTCTTCTGGCACAATTCATGCCGAAACTGAGCAAACTGTACAGACTGCAAACAGATCTCACCTACGCCACGCACTCAACACTTCCCGTATGTTGCTGCTGTTGTTCTTCTTCTCCTCCTCCTCCTCCAACGACTAATGGACTACTACGTTATCTGTCACTGTCATGATGACTAGGATTAACGCTGCTTTTGATGATGATTCGAGTGTTCTCTTTTCGTTGACAGCTGATGATACCACCGTTCGAGTCATCGAGTTTGTTGCCGCCGCCGCTCCCGCCGCCGATCCGTTGTTTGTGTTGTGGTTGCGGCTGGCATTATCATGTGGGTGGGTGGGTGGTTGATGGTGGTTGATGGTGGTGGTGGTGGTGGTGGAGTCGGCGCTTGGTGCTAGCCGAAGGTAGCATGGTGATGCTTTGCCGGCCTTCTTTCAAAAAGAATCGTCTGCGTGAAATGCGTCTGCTTCAACCGTGTCAACACATCCTCATCCTCATCCTCACTCGAAGTCGGCCTGCACCACCACGACCACCACTGATTGCGCGTCTACTATGGCGCTCAAAATACACTTCTTTCAAATTGCCTGTGCTTGCTTTAAAATGACGTGAAGGCCCCGTGCAAGACGAAGAAACTCAGAGAGATTAGAGCATTCAGTTGATTCTATAGCAATCGTGAGACAGTTTAGTTGCACACTACCGGTCCTTGTCGAAACTGTGCCGTCTCTCTGGTGACTAGACGCGAGTTACATTCAAGCACATTTTCAAAAGCAGTAATGATGGCTGTCATTGCGGTAAATAGTAGTTCTCGTAAACTGTCGTGACCGTAATTCGTAAAACTGTGCTATTATATTAAGTGCCATCTAATATTGCATATACATATACTGTGCTATCGTATTAAGTACCAACTAATATTGCATATTGGGTCGGTTAATTCGGCCTCGTAGTGGTTTGAGGCTGTTGAACTAAGCATGGAATTGCCGCCTAGGGGCAGACTTTCATCTCGGATTGATACATCTCCCTGCAATTTCTTTGAGTTCTCTATAATCTATATGTCGGTTTCCACAGTTGAAGACAATACGAATGAAAAACTGTAGCGGTTCCTATAAAAGAAATTGAATGTTACACCTGCTATATTTGGAGATCCAAACACTATAGTCGGTAGCATAAGCATCGGCAGATAATAAGTTAAAAATGCTTTGTGAAGCATGTAATAGGTGGACATTAAGAGGACATGATTATCCACGTTAAGCCAACTCATTGTTTTGACTGCCGACGCCTTGTAACGCAAAGAGTTGCCCATGTGAAAGATTCTGTGCAGACACAGTTAACAGGGCGAGAGTAGAGGCACGAAAGAGAATCGAACAACAGTACTTGCATTTAGTTACGATCTTCAAATATATATATATATATATATATATATATATATATATATATATATATATATATATATATATATATATTGTAAGTATTAGTTAAATCAGCGCGTTGCGGACTGGGGTTGCCCTTGGCGAAAAGTGTGCTTTATGACTTTGCAGCTTTGCGGACCCCTGCGTCATAACAAGAGGAGACGATGGAGAAAATATCAATCAGGTACTTGTCGAATGTAAGATGGGCATCGCGTATGCGTACTTCGACTCGTTAGATCACCACGGCGGTCATGTCTTGTTTTGTACCGTTTGTAAGGTAGGAAGCCTGAATGCACCTAAAACATATCGGTGTACATCTAAACATGTTTTACGTGAGAAGCTTAAGAAGCTCAAATTTACATTAAGAGCTGCGTAGGTGGCTTCATGTGTTAAAGTTTGAATTATTTAGGCGCATTCTAACAAATTGATCTGTTGTCTGTCCATGTAATCGTAATAATGCGGGGCTGAGTGCTTTCAATGCGCTGTAAAATACGTAGGCTTAGACTTAAAATGATCGATAATAATGGCATCAATATTAGCAATAATTATACGGTTGACGACCGTGTTCTTCTTAAGGAACCTGCACTTATCATGTTTTAGAATAGTTTTTTTTTCTATTATGAATGGATATAGTTTACTGCAGTGTTCACTATTTACCAATTTTATGGTCAACTTTCAGAACGTACGACAATGGCTTTACCAATAATCGCATTTACTATTAAACATCAGTCGAATATTTCGTCTAAACGTGAGGTATGCTGAATATGCTCTGCTGAGTAACTATAGGTCCTGATTGTATAATGCAATTTAACAGGTACAGCTACAAAGGTCGCAACTCAGTTGTTTTGTATTCTGCGCACTCAGCTTAGCAGTAAATAGCATTTGTTGAGTGGTACACTGTTCAGTACATCACTTAGAAATCATCACACAGAAACCTTAATACTACAGACTGTATCATGTGTAATTAGTTTTTTTTGAACATATTTAACTTTAAATCTTTAGTTAGTCTATTTTCTTGTGTAATTTGTGTAATTAGCAAAATTGTGTAGTTAGTATAACCTTTAAGGCTTGCTCGGAGCTCAATACTCTCACATTTTGCTTTTGGTGGCGTCTTAGGCGATAGAAAGCAAAGTCGGGTACGTTCGACGTAATTCAAATGTCCTTCGTTGCCAGGCCAGTGTTTGGGCAAACCTCGGAGGAAGCTCTTTGGCCCTCTTGTTTTTGTTGGCTTCAATATACGCAATTCCGAACTCCTAATAGATCCATTGCGAAAAAATCGGTTTCCAATGCAAGCCAGTCTGACTAGAGAAAGATAGATAAAATAGCTGGCGTGGCAGTATGCGTCTCTGTTGAGATTCAACCGTCGTTGCAAGAATATCGTTACCCGTTATGTAAGTTGTTGTTGTCGCGCCTCGCTGAGTCCAGACGTCGGATTGCTGCAGATTAGAAGCCTTCGTCGGGCTGAAGTTCTGTGGCCCAGGTGGAAAGCTCAGCAGTCGAAGACTTTGCAGGCACACTTGCGCGCTTGCTCTTGCACTAGGCATATGTTAGTTATCGTAGTGCGCTGTTGATTAGAAAATACCTGTCTATTAGACGCAAACTGAGGAATGGTCGTCGTATATAGATAGATCGACTTGTGATTGCGTCTTTCGTAAGGGAGTTGCCGCCGTCTTATGGTGAAGTCGAAGTCACTACACGAAACGAGGTAACTAACACGATACGCCTAGCTACATTTAACCATGTCAGTTCTGGTAGAATAACAACGGTCATTGTATACTATACATGTGTCTCTGTGTTAGTGACTGCAGGTATCAGGGAGGTCGAGTTTTCGCGAGACAGCTGATACCGACCTTCAATCGCTTTCCTCGTGTAATTTTCTTCTTTCCCTTTCAGTAGGATCTAACAATCATGAAAGAAATAATAATATTAATAATAATAATCGTAACGCACACCAATGTAGCGGTCGAGTAGTTTTTTCCGCATTGTGGCGAAACTATCGGGCGGGCCGGATTTGTGTAGGATAATGGGCGCACGAATACGGATACACCGTGCATGCGTGACGATGTACGCGCACCATTCAGACAGAGAACAAGATCAAGAAGAAGACGAAGGATTCATTCGTACAGATGCCGATAACGATAAGAACGACGAGGCTGTAACAAATGATACACTCCAGTGAAAACCAGGCAGGACGGTTCGAGCGATAAGCGGAGCACACTGCGCGCGGTTCTGCACACGCCCTTGCAGCCGCCGCCGGAAAGCGAGAGACAGTGGGGGGGGGATGACTCTCATTAAGTTGCACATTAGTTCGTTTTAGGAGAAGCAGTGCATTTTCCTATTTGTGTTACTTTAGAGAAGTTGTTAAATTTTATCTAAGCTAATTGTTACATTTGTTTCGATTTTACATGTAATTGCTGTTAGTTTTAATTAATAAACAAACCACATTACAAAATCAACATTCGGTGTAAACAAAATAATGATATTTAAGAAGATTAAATTTGTTTATTGACATTTCATATAAGATAACTGCACACGGTAATTTCGAGCTCTATTAGGCACATTGCTTGTTCGGAGCCCCTTTGATGATATTTTAATGTTTAATTTTTGTTTGCCATTTTAACCTGTTTACAATACGTTGCAACATAGTTTGCATTACCTGTATTACTCTTAAACAGATACTAGAGTTTCGGGATACTTCTCTTTGGATTGATATAACAGAACCCCGCGGAGAAAAGAATTACGTTATACATGTTACCCTTTAACTCATATAGAGACCGTTGCTCCTGAACCACGAGGATAATCTCTGAAGGTGCTCGCGGACCATAACCTCTAACTCAGTTGGGGAATTCACAACGATTTAGGCGGTTGTGTCGTCTGCAAACAGTGTGAACTTTGCATGTTTTGATACACTAAATATGTCGTTAATAAAGATGTTTAAAAGGAGTGGAGTGCCCTGAGCTACCCCAGCCAATATATTCCACACATCAGAGAGTACATTGTCCACCTGAACGACATGCCTCCTATTCGACATAAACAACCGCAGCCAAAACAAGAAAATATCATCCACTTCACATAGAGTTAACTTCTTACTTAGGATATGTACATCAACCGTATCAAATGTTTTGCTAATATCTATAAACACGCCGGCGATTGTCTTTTTTAACATTAGGTTTCTGCTAATCTTTTCCATGAAATCCAAGTTGGGTACATTCGCCGACATTTTGAATCAAAAACCAAACTGACGCTGACTTACGCCACTAAACTTCTCAAAGTGTTCGTTCAACTACTCATATATAGCTTTTCAAAAATCTTGGATATTAAATGAAGGATATCGATTGGCCTGTAATCTCCTTTCCTTAGTCTGTTACCGCTGTTAAACAGTGGCCCATACGCAATACAATTTGAGGCCATGGGGCCCCTGGCGTGTCAACAGATTAACTATGAATGCCGCTGCGTCAGCAATATTGTCTGCACATAGACTCAAGACTTGAGAGGGTATGTGATGTTCTTCCGAAGAGCGTACTCGTATTTTGATCCTTTTCAGCAGGTCGGTCCATAGAGACCGGTCGAGGCGAAAATCACTCGTGCAATTCAGGTATGGACATCTGTACCTCGTAAGCGGCCGAGCATTCGGCGTCCGCCATTACGCAAGTTACATAAAAGTCATAAAGTTAGCCAGTCGTACACAGTCTTCGCAATGATACAATGACAGCTTCTTTATAACAAAATGGTTCTAGATTTTTCAATTAATTTCAGTGCGTCGGCAGACTCCGCCATTTTATTGAGATTTGTTTCATCGGATATAATGGATTTGTTGCTACCGATCCTTGGCAAGAAAGTCCACAACGAGATAACAAGGTTTGCTGGGTTTCGGTTCAGCTGGCTGTAAAAGACACCTAAAATAGTGCTGTCCCCCTCAGCGCCACCCTCTATTTCCAGAAACAGGCTCTCACAGAGCAGATCGTCTGAAGTTCTTAATTTGAGATTATTGGGTTCTCGTGCAGTATAGTCACTTCTCATATATAGAGGCACTCCTCCTCCCCGATCGTTTCTGCAACTAAAATAGGAGTTGTATTCATTTAACTTAACTGACAATTAAAGAACGTACATTTTCCAGAATTCAATGAGGACAACAATTCTTATAATAAATACATTCTAGTAATATAAAAACCGAATATTAAAATAACATTTAAATACACTGATATTTTGTATAAAACATTCTTAATTAGAAACAGTAAAAGATGTGTGATGAAATGTTTGTAACGAATTTATCGGAGTATGCATTGATTTTCCTATATCGTTGTATAAAACTTTTTGTTTCGGTTACATTTCCGTTCTGGGATGCAACGTTCGTTTTTTCAAATATCTAAGGAGACGCCTCGATTCGTCGCTCTTTAGTCCCAGTGGCTGAACATAGTCTACTCAGTTTACAACATATGTTTGTTTTCTTTCTGCTTGTGTCTTATATCTAAATTCTATAGATATAGACTGCAATCGTTCCACCTGATGAAAATAGTTCGACTTTCTTATTCATGATTGTTAAGTTATGTACTGTTTCGTCTTTATTTTAAGTTTTTTAACTATTATTATATTGCAACTCAAATAGACTGATCAATTCTTATTTGCATTTTTTTGTGTGTTTGATTGATATAATGGTCCTTTTTATTTTGTTCTACGCGAGGATTGATTCAGCTTGTTAGACAGTGAGGGAACTTTTCAAATACGCGTCGGAATAATTTTGAGTATAATGTTGCCAAACTGCTTTTAAAGATCATACGATATTCGAAGTAGCAGGCAAACACAGCGGATATTTACAAATACATTAAATATCTACTAATATTTGTCAAACTGCACAATTGCCACAACGCAACGACAACCGATGCGATCTAAGGCTGCGGTTTAGGCGCTAGCTGTCATGTACTTGACTGACACTCTAGTTCGCTGCGTATATATATATATATATATATATATATATATATATATTGCCAACTGTTTATTTAATGAATAGTGCATCTAGTTCACAAATGGTTATCATGGTGGTTGTTTACAAATCTCGTGGAAAGATAAAAACATATTGTTTTTTAAAAACTTTAAAAAATACAAACTTTGACGCAAGATATTTTTTTGTGCTTAAGTTTGCGTTACGTGTCATGGAAGAGAGAGTGCATACACATAAAGCTTCTCTGCTAGGACTTTCAGGACAGAGTTTTGTGTGCGACTATTAGGCTTGTCATTTCTCGGTTATCGGCAGCAGCTAGAAATGAGTTTCGGAGCGGTACGGATCGGGCTTTTTGTGTACGAGTACAGCAATGCTTGTGCGATTAAGTGTAGTTATGACAATTGATTTATTTTTAATTCGAGTTTTTGGTGTTATTGTTGTTGCATAGCCCTGATAAGTCGAGGGCGACTTCAAAAACTCATTTGAACAGAGGAATAGTTTCCGAGTAGTTTCCATGACTGCTTAGTACCCGATTGTTGTCTGCTTCACGAAATTCAACGTGCGTGGGCATCGCCTGCGCATCTGCCAGTGTCCTAGGTATGACCAAACGAATCTTGCTGTTTTAATTGCTAGGATATGTGAATAGAATGATAATAAAGTGGTACGTTGCGTTTCTCGTCGTGCGATATATATATATATATATATATATAACTGTTATGCTGAATCTATGAAATGGATTATTGCTGAAGAAACACAAAGAACGCAGATAGTTTTAAGGACTATCTAATGATATGCAAAGCCCGCGAAAATATTTATGGTGGTAAACTATGTGCAGTACTTCAAAGGTTCCAGAGTTGCATACGGATTGTCATGCAGGAGTGGCATGTGTCAGCGTAGAGGAAAATAGGCGTAGAGAAAAAAACTGTATAGTCTGCCAAACGCCCAGTGTAGAATGACAAAAAGTGGTTTTAAACTCCCTACGGCACTAGGGGTTCCGTGGCGAATTACATATAAAATAACTAGATGAAAGGACTCGTAATAGAGAGTTAGGTTTAAACAAAACAATTTTCTAGCTAGCTTCCATATAGGACAGCCCTCTATAAAGAAGCTAGTTAGAAAACTGTGGGGGTTTAGAAGATGTTCTGTATGACAAACTATGCTTAAATCAATATTCCCACATACCACAGCCAGATACACACACACATATATATATATATAGAAAATAATGTGATGATTTATTAATCATTTACAATACGTTTGCACACTCGGCAGTACTCGCCTTAATAAAAATGGTGGTAAAAAGGTGTCACGTGAGGTTAAGAATCAGCTGTCTGTGTCCTTGCTTGATGGTAGCCCCCGCTCTTATGGACCCGGTGCGAGCGGTATATCCTCAAGGTTCCTTGCAACGTTAAAACGGTAACGCCGGGCCCCAAGAGCGTCCTCGCAAATTCGGAGTCCCATACACCACTCAGAGAGATAGTGATGGATCCGAATCTGCGAGGTTTTGCGGGTCGGGGAGCGCCGCTCTTAGGAACTCGACGTCAAACTTGGTGATCTTGTCCTGCCGCGCTTTTGCCAGGTCCCGGTTCGGGCCGCAAACCTCGGCATCTAAAACCCAGACCTCGGTAGGTGTTGTTATTGCGAGGTCGGGCTTTAGACCCGGTGCGGCCAGTCGACGGACTACTCGCTCACGAACCACCTCATGACCCCTTTCGCGGAGAAGACGCGCCACGCGATCACAGACTAACAGTCGTCATGTCTATATATATATATATAAGTATCTAAAATCTCTCAGATTGATTAATCGGATAACTCACGTTCACGTTAAGGCAATCATAAACATTTATTTTATTTGCGGATACATGTCAAAGGAGAATCTTTGGTTACAGGGCAAGTCTTATAACTGAAACCAAGCAAATTAACAAGCGAGTTTTGTCTCAGTTATGGGTGTGAGAGGCATGCCGCTTGTCAAGAGCCTACAATAGCTCCTGACCTGCACCGCCCGTCGCTCAATAATGGGTCCTCAGCTTTCATCAGATAATTGTTGTATGTGACGGATACGCCCTACTCCACTTGATTATTCGGAATGACAGCTACGTTATTCAGCAACAGTATACTGAGTCATTTATAGGATATTGAAGCTAAGCCGACAAGCGCTTATTAAAGTCAAATATTGCTTAAATGCTATCCCGTTCACATCTTGTTAGAATACTTAAGTCTTTTTTAGGCGCGTTCAGGTTAGCGTCATCGTGGGCGCTTATCGCGTTTTAAAATTATAGCAGTACCATACATTATTATTATTATTATTATTCGTCTTACTTTCGTCAAATTAAAAATTAAAGTACAGCGTAATTGATGCAAGGAGAATTGGCTCTATGTAATGTATACACAGGAGCTACCTCGTGAGAATATTTATGCCGGTCTCCCTTTGTCTCTATTATTTGAAATAGCACGATTGACTTGATGTCAATAATAGAGACTGCGAGTCACGAGTACAGGGACAAGTGTTGTGAGGAGATTTGAACGGTCATGCCCATCATCATCATCATCATCATGATCATCATCATCGCCAGCCGTGGGATGGGAACAGTCGGAAAAATCTGATCACGTTCAGTCTGTGCTGTATGTCGGGCCACTGTTTGACCACTGGAATGGCCACAGGCATGAAAACACATCGAGCGGGCTAAGAACGTGGGAACCAACGGACAATTGCGTAGGCGTAGTTATCAAAGTCTGATGAGTAAAACTGTACCTTGGTTGTCGCATACTTTGTACATTGGCCCCCGTGTACATTGGCTGACCTAACGTATTGGCAAGGTTCTTAATCTTTCGACCGGAGAATCAATATTTTTTTGCGTCAGAAGCTAACACTTGAAATACAAAGAACAAACTGGGCTTCAATTGGAATAAGTTTGTTACATTGGTCTAACTCTATGCTGGGTCAATTTCTGACAATTGGTTATTACACGTGCTGTGAACTCCAAAGTGGTGTTATGAGTAAATGCACTCCCGTCTATATATATATATATATATATATTTTTTTTAGACATAGATTTATAGCCATTTCTGCAAAGTATCCTCATGTGTTACAATTGTTGAAAATGTGTCAAGCATGGAATTATTGAATGAAATAACTTTGCTATCCCGAAAAACGGTCCTAATATATATATATATATATATATATATATATATATATATATGCATGTATTGTTTATTTACCAATGTTTGGTTTATGCACAAATGTGCTACAGCTCTTCTAAATAACTTTCATCAGCAATATTGCTTTGTACACTGTTGGAGATGATGCCTATCACATGATTTTCCGCACAGGTTACACTCACACTCGGTTGATATCTCATGCCACCCATTTCGTATACATATCTTCATATGAAATCCATGCATTGCAAACCCAGTAACGAAGTATCTGTTTCTACAACATGGGCCCTTCCAGTAGTTTGTAGTCATCGCTCTAGTCTCATAGAAACGCCAATCAACAAGTTTATACTCCCATTCGGCAAGATGATTCTCAAAGGCGTCCGTTCTCGGTAAAACGTAAGTTGCTGTGAGATACTCCACAAAGAGTGGTGTCGAAGCCAGCAGATAGACGAGCCGATTGCGGCTAGTGCGGTGGACTACTAGCACTCTTTTTAGAAAACTGGCTTTAATTTTGTCAAGTACTTCCAGATTTGCTCTTGATAGGTGCGGCCAAATGACCTGCATCCCGTAAGCAGCGGTCGGCGCAATCTTTAAATTAAAAAGTTTGAGAGCGACAACCGATGAGGCTCTGAGATATTATGAAACGATAAAATGCCCTTACGAGCTCTTACCTCGATGTGTTTACTAAAATGTAGACCCTGCGTTGAAAATATTACTCCAAGATAAAATAAGATATATATATATATATATATGACTTAAATGTTCCTGTATATGTTTGCACGGAAAGCTCTTTTTACTTGTCCTTAATATTTGCAGCAGTGCCTATCAAGTTTAAGAGATTCCATTAGAGGAAAGCACGAATGTCGGACGAACTCCTCGACTTTATTGACATACAATGTAACATGAGTAATTACAGTAGTTTCTCATCATTAACATTAAATGCCAATGTACATGATATATTAATGATTGTCTTTCTCATTGGTGCGCGATTTGATATGCGATACTAGAAACATGACTTTACAGATGACAACAGCGCATGAATAATGGCAGTCTTGAAGCAAGCGCAGAGAGCAGCACCATTTACAACAGCAGACAATAACAACAACGACAATATGACAGCACGAGCACAACACACGTTAGTTTCGTGCCAAAGCTAATGCCTATGGGACCATTGCGCCGCCTCATGTCCTTTCGTTTACCTAGGATACTTTAAAACATCAAGTCCTTTCGTTTACCTAGGATACTTTAAAACATCAAGTCCTGTCGTTTACCTAGGATACTTTAAAACACCATGTCCTTTCGTTTACCAAGGATAGTCTAAACAAAACAAACAAACAGTTGAATAGACGTATATTCGACATATTCTCAGCTTGTGCTGAATATGGACACTTATGGATTTTAGTCTACCGTCAATCAAATCAAAACGCGATATTTCGGCGCTGAGTTTTTCGACGGCGTACTTTGGAATGCAAAGCAATGCAGATGCGGTCACTCAAACGGCGGCGAATTGCCTGGGGGGTCAGCTTCGCGCCGTTCTTCCTACTAGCTCTGGCCGCAGTCGCGTCAGATGGTCTCGGATGCGGTCGATATCCTCGACGTTGGGTATATGGACAGCTTTGCAAAAGTCAAAGAATATTCCATATTTGTTCGTTTTTGTCTCTCGAATATGAGATAACACAACGAGGTCAGAGATGCTTGGCTTAAACAGAACGTACAAGCTGAGAAATCCTACTGCGAGTAGCGAAGATATCAGTATGGCGGCGGTGAACATCTGACCGAATCGGTGGTCTTTGCTGTCGCCTTTACAGAGAAACCATATGAGAGCGAATAGGACATTTTCGGCTACGCTCAACAGCAAGAAGCTAAATATGTAGAGCTTTTTCTTGAACTGGAACATCATCGGCCAGTAGATGACGGACGGAACGCCAAACAGAAAGAACGCAGAACGACGAGAATCGAATTGCAGTTCCTAATGTGGACGTTCGAGGCGCGGCCCTCGAGAGCGGCTTGTTGCCGCTCCGCTCGGTAGGCATTCGTGATGATCTTCATGATGAAGAAGGTCATCACTGCCGCGTGAAGTAGCACTACTGCAACAACAGCGCCACCCACTATCGACGAGAGCAAGGCAAATGCGAGCACGCGTGACACACAAAACGACGTCCAACCGAGAGAAACGACAGCGTCTTGGTCAGACAGCCGTCATCACGGCGTTGCAAGGCCTTGATCAGCGAGAGGATTGCGAGCGACGACCCGATGATTTCGGTGTAGATTACGAAGCCTGTACTGCCCGTGCTCATCATCATTAGAACGAAGTGCAGCTGCAACAGCAGCTGCATGAAGCCGCTGTAGAAGTCCGCGAAGAACTCTAGTACGAACGTTTCTTGCTTGATCCTCGCCAGCTCGACGATCTCTTTGTCTTCGAGCCGGCGGAACTGGCATGCCTTTTCAGCCGAGAACGCGAGCATCTCGCAGTGTCCCTTGATCTGCCATGGAATGAGCAAGGTACCCTTCACGAGTTTGGTGAGGACATCACGGACACTGCTGTCGTTAGACAGCGCTGTCTGCAGCGTCTCGTATATGGCGTAGATCAGTGTCGGTGCGGCAAGACACACGATGCTTGTGAGCAGTCCCCACGACTGTCTCTTCTCCCAGTACTCGACAACACTGCGCGAGTCCTCGACCAGCTTGTACAGGTAGATCAGAAGATGGACGATGCCTTCAGTAAGCAGCCACGGGAAGACACACTTACAGTTTGGATTACGAGGCACTTCATGCTGCCATGTCTCACCAGTGACGCCCGGCGGTGATCCTGAAGGTTGAGCTCCGTTAGCATCGTCGCTGGCGATGCCGCCACCGCCCCCGCCGGCATCTCTGCGTGCAGTGACTACCGAAGAAGATCCTCCTTGATCACGCTGGTCTCTTCGAGTGGATTCCATAACAACAACGAGCGCAAGCCTCTAGCTAGATTGCTAGCTCTGCGTGTGAACTTGAATCGCCTAGCTCTTCCAGACTCTGGCGACTCCACCGACGAGCGATCGATCATCAGCAGCCACGATATGAATGCGCTACGTCTCAACTAACTACATGGGTTTCGACGTTTCATCAGCCAACCAACCATAAACGAACTCGCTCGGCTGTTGCGGTTGACTCGATAACTGCGATGACAAATCTGAGAAACACAACAAACGATTCGCCGCCCACAGACCAAACAGAACGAGCACCAACCGTCCGACCAAACCAAAAAAGCATGAACAGTATCGCCAAAAAACAACAACAACAACAAACAACAACTGGCAGACCACCACCATTCGCATCACTGTTTACCACGACTACTACAGCAGCAGCAGCCGCCGCAGCGATGAGTCTTGCCACTAACAGCGCATGCGCGGTTGCATCCACACACAATCGCGCCTGCCCGACCGCCGCCACTGTCGCCACCAGACTGAGGATGGACAGGCAGACAGAAAGATGAGCCAACGACTCTTTCCACCACTGCTCCTGCTTCCACACTGCCCCACCCTGCTTTCCAGTGAATGCGCTATTGGGCTTTGACAACCTCGTGTTGTTGTGTTATCGCCTATGCTGTTTTTGATTTTGTGGTTGTTGCTATTGTTGTTGTTAATGTGGTCGTCCTTACTGTTGTTTTCGTCACTGTTGCCTCCGTTGTTGTATGCTACTGTTGATGCTGTTTTGGTTGTTGCCACTGTTCCGGTTGTTGTGTTGTTGTTGTCGTCGTGTTCTTTTATTGTTCA